>QZLH01000331.1:69293-82506 GCA_003833135.1 Oehlia diaphana | reverse complement strand
TACTTGCGTCACATAATCTGCAACATGGAGATTTTATCTCGGAATTTCAATTTGTTAATAAAACAACTTTATTAAATTTACTAATTTATTGCTACAACGATCAACAATATATACATAAAATATTTCAAACGATAAGTAAGTTTTATAATTATATGTAAAATTAAAATTATATACATAAAAAAAAATAGATTTTTAAAATTTTATTCAATCAACAACTTCTTCGATAAATTCGTCCAATAAATCCTCTACATCGTAATCGAAATTTCCTCTCCCTTCACTTTCATTCTCATCATCATTCTCATCATTATCATCATCATAATCATCATCATTAATTTTTTCGTATTCGTCATCAGAATCATCAAGAATATCGTCCGGAATCTCCCCGATTTCTTTAATTACTAAATCGTGTGATAAATCGACAAATTTATCGATCCATATATCTTCTATTAGAACAATACAATTATCTGGAGGAACTGTAATTTGATGGGATGAACTTTCATTCGGTAAAACGTCACATTCATCATCATCATCATCATTTGTTTCTGCCAGAGCTTCTGCAATTCGAATGTTCATTTCAGTTTCGCTAATACGAGTATTATTTTTTTCTATACCGTAAAACCCAAGCTCTGTCTTGGCATTGGACTTCCAATGCATGATCATTTTACCCATGGATTCTAGTCGACTTATATTTAAATTTAAACGTCGATCATTAAATAACCAACCGAGAGTAGAAAATCCTCTTTCGCAGCTAGCTGAATTTGGACAAATCGCTAATAAATGGCGCGCAATTCTTGGGAGGCTGTTCGGTCGAGGGTCAGTATCAATCAAATTCCACCAGTTTAAAGGATCATCTAGAGAGCAAGACTCGTCGAGATCGAAGGGTGACTTACCATCACGGTAATCTTTGATTTGCTCGCATAAAGTTCTAGATTCCTTAAGATCAAATCCTAACCTCTTCCCAATAGTAGTGGCACATCTCACGATTCTTGAATAAGCTTTATCTTTAAGAGGTTTATTCCTAAATCGTGGATCTAGGAAAAAGCAGGTAATATATTTATCGTCATCAAATTCCTTAAATCTTTCGTTCATCACGTTGAAACAATGGTTACGAAAGTTTTGATTGAAAGACCTGGGCAATTTTTTTAAAACTGCTGATAGTCGTATCAAACTTAAAAAACAATCTCCAAGCGTTGCTGATTTGGATTCTAAAGCCAAGACGGCTTTTCTCAATGGATTCAATACGAACGAAAGAATACGCAAATCGGAAAAAAAATTTCGTGTTTGGATTACACGTTTGACTTTGTCGTTCAATAAATTACTGTCGTTAGTAATAATTTGTTCTAGTACCGTTTCCAATCTAATTATTGAATCCACTGAATCGCTGGCAGTTGTCCACCGCGTTTTGCAATACAACTTTATACCTCCTCCGCGAATATTATTTTCTTTGATGAGTTGTGTAAGTTTTGCGCCAGCTTGGTGAGAACTTTTGAAAAATGAGCCTAAAATATTGACCTTCCGCAATAAACGATCGCCAAAACTTTCTTTAACAATATCGCATGCGATCAGATTTACTGCATGCGCGATACATCTAACATTCTCGATATTAGGATACTTTTCTTGAAGTGTCGCGCGTGCGTTTCGTACGTTTGCGGCGTTATCAGATACAATCGCCGATATTTTATTTGATCCAATTTTTTCAATTATTTCTCCAACCACTTGCGCTACGTAATTAGCCGTATGAGAGTTTTCGGATAAATCAACAAGTTTGTATAGATACTCCTCCCTTGTGGGAGTCATGATAACGAAGTTCCAAATCGAACGATGAGTAGGAGAGGTCCAACCATCGAAAGCTGAATTATAAGTTATAACAATATTATTTTTAAATTATGCATTTAAATATTATTTAAAAAGTATATTAACAAACCCAATGTTAAATTGGCTCCATTTTCAATGACAGTCGTTACAGTCGAATTTACCAATGCTAACTCCCTTTCAAGTAATTGATCTGACAAGAATTCTCTGGTTGGCAACTCATATGCAGAATTGAGCTCCTTTACGAAGTTAACAAAAAATGGATGTTCGACTATCCGAAACGAAATGCTGCATGCGACGAAAAATTTAGCCAGAGCACGATTAATTCTCGTTACTCTAGCATCAGGGATCTTCGTAGAATCATGATAATCCGTCATAGTTAGTTGATTATTGGCAACTATTTTTCTTTTTTTATTGGTTTTATCTTCTCGTTCTAATACTTTACTCAAATATCTTCTGACAACAGACGCTGGGGCCTCTGAACAGTGATTGGCGAGGTGCTCTTCAAGTTTTGAAACATCTCCTCTTGACCAGGAAAAATTACAATATTTACAGGTGGCCTGATATTTTCCTGAACCAACGTGGCTTCCTCTAGTAATGTCTTCCCAGATAGAACTAAGTGGCCTTCCTCCTCTATTTTTATTTTTTTCTGAGTCGAAGGTGCTGGTCATAATGAAATTTTTTTTTTATTTTGTATGTATTTAAGTAAAGAAAGTAATGTGGGGCGAACCGCGAACACGAAATAATTTAAACTATCCATAATGGATATCATATGACATGAGTCAATTTCAGGGCCTAGATTAAAAGCTTGGGTAATGGTAATATGAATGAATAAAAAATAAAAAAAACGAAAGGTAACCTTTGAAGATCATAAGATTATCATTAAAATGTTGTGTTCAAATATGATTGGTTGTGATCATGTGGTGACTTGTGCTATTAAAAAAGTGAAACAATGCCGAAACTATAATTAAATATTAATATGCATTATGCCGAAATTATGCCGAAATGCCGAAATGGTTTCGGCATTTTGGCAGTTTCGGCAGTTTCGGCATTTTGGCATTTTTAGTTGCTTGCCGAAACCTAGTTTCGGCAGTTTCAGCAGTTTCGGCATGCCGAAACCTAGTTTCGGCAGTTTCAGCAGTTTCGGCATGCCGAAACTCCTTAGTTTCGGCAAGCAACCTTAACAACGCCAATGTTTATTCTGTCATCAGAACTATCATTACTTTACAAGGGGAATTAGTTGTATGCAACATTCATGGGTTATATTGGATAGAGTTATTCTTACACCTTGCATTGAGCAGATAGATTGTCACGTGTTGAAAGAAAGTGGTAATTTTTGCAAATCTTCATTAAAGAGCTTTTTCCAGCCTCGATTCTCATGTGGTAATTATTTTGTTGATAAGGGTTTGGTGAAGATAAATTTAAAAATAAAACTTTAGCGGCCATTGCACCTTCAATTTTTCAAATTCTTCAAGAAATACACTTCTGAACCTACCATATCAGAATCAGGTTCAGAAGAAATTCCAATGTTCCAAGTTTATTTATGTTGCATATTGGCATGCAACTAAAACAAATTAATATTGAAGTTATAACACAAAAGGATTTGAAAGATCAGTTTTGTCAAGATTTAAAAAAACAATTTGCATTAAAATTATGGAAATCTCGAATTGAATTAACTTTAAATAAGAATCAATTACAGAATCCACAATCCATAGATGAATACGTGTCCAGTTTTCCTTCATGGTTGGTGAATTTTTTTTATGCATTTTTAACTAGTATCTATGAAAAAAAAATGACTATTGTAAATCAAAGACGAAAAGCAAGAAATATGTCAATAAAAGCTAATGATCCAGTTAAAATTACCAAAATTGTTTCATTATTCTTATCCATTTTGATTAGCATTACCTTTCCTTCACTTCAAATCTGGTTTTCTACAATAATCAGCTTTACACAAAAACCAAAAATGGCGGGTGATTTAACAAATCTTCTTGCTATCTTAAAAGTTTTATCTCACTGTAAGGAACATGAACAAAGATTAGAAAAAGAGTGAATGAATAAAGTAGATCCAACAAAACGTTTAAAAAAAAATTCTTACTTTTGGAATCTAGCTGTAATAGACAATATAGACTTTAAGGAAAAACTTTTTCTTATGGCAATATATTTGACATTACATGCGGCACATCACATGCAACTCTTTGAATGGTATTTCAAACACCTTTACAAACTCCTATTATTGAAACTAAACATGATGAAAAAGCATTGGTATCTCATTAAATTTTTGGAATAAATATCACTGCACAGAAAATATTAGATCTTTATGATGAAATATTAGATGAATGTTTAGGATTTTATTATTCTAATAATGATCATGAAAACTTACAATTTAGGATAAATTTTGATATTTCTACAGTGCACAAAAAACTTATTGAAAGAATGGATTGAGGATATTTTGGAGACCCACAGCATATAGTAATTTTGGAAGTGGATAGTATTCCAAATATAAACGAGGAAATCTTTAATGCAGCAAAAATGTATAAAAATGATTTTTCATTAAGTTCTAATGAATATTTGGATATCATTGCTGATGAATCTATATTTTGGCAGTTAATAAATTTACAAAAAGAGTGGATAAATCTTTGATCTATTCTTAGTTCATGGCATACTAACAAAGATATGACATCAGCTCTTATTAGTATATTCTCAAGCTACGGAATTTTTGATTTAGCTGCTGCAGTTGGAATCAAATATATGGACAAATTGAAGAAGGTTGTTGACTACCAGGCTACAGTTTGGATTATAAAATTAATTTGGGTTTCAGTTGGTATAGCTTTATGAATACATTTAAAGTCAAAAAATATGCATAAATATGATATTATGGATGACAAATACGAAGAATACTAAATACTTAAAATCTGATATTTATTTTATAATTGGGCAGGCTTATTTATTGCACATAGAATTGGTATTTGAATAGGAAATTTTAATATTCAAAAAAATACTTTAGCTACTTTTAGTCCCCTACTTCCTTCAGCTGGAAAATCTAATTATACTCAATCGGTTTCACATTTCTTTGGAATTCTTGAACAATATCCCAAATTAGAGGAAAAATTGCAAGTTGCAGGGTCTTTTAAAGTATCAGAAGATAGATTTGGACATTTTATGGCATTTGACAAAGCTCTAGAAACATTCGGAGTAAAATTTATCAAGTAGAATGTTACAGGTAACGTTATAGATCAGGAAAACCTTAAACGACAAGTGAAAGCATCTCAGTCAGAGTATGAATGAATAGAATTATTTTTGAATGAATATTTGCATAACAATACCTCTACTAATCATGAATGATCAATAAATTTAAGAAAAGATGAAATGTGGAATTTGGTGGAGAAATTGTTGATAGCTTTTGATACCAAAGATTTTAATCATTATAATCAAACATATAATCTTTTCCATACTTCATATCTGAAAGAGATTCATGCTGATGGAATAAGATGATTAAAGGAATGCTATAAGCAAGGACTTCACCGTATACATCTTATATATGCACAAGAAGTGTTAAAAAAGGAAAAAATTGATACTACAGGACGAAGGGTAAAAGAAGTATTAGTTACCAAATATAAAGATATTGAAAAACCTTCCAGAAAAAGAAAAAATACAAATATTTTAGATAACCAACCTGGATCATCTGATAAACCACCTAAGAAGCGAGTACGTCGAATTTCATCAAAAGAAGCTGTTAAAATACTTGCCCCAATGGTGGCCCATTCTTTACCACCTACTAAAGAAGAAGTACAACGATATCTTGCTGCACTTGAAGGTATATTTTCATCTTCAGATATTTGGAACGCAACTCAATTAACTCAGTATTATAAAAATCAACATAAAAAAGCTAAATAATAACAAGGAAAATGGTTAATAACAATATTTGAAATTATAAAATAAAAAAAAACATTTTAAATAAAAAAAACCTTATATTTGTTTACTAGTTAACTACATACTATATTATTTAAAATTATAATGTCACTTTAAACTCTATTATCTGTTATATATCAAAACTAGTATTAGTTATAGTGTATGCGACTTAACTGAACTCGCAAATCTGGATACTTACGAAATTGTAATATTTCTTCCGTTTGGAGAATCCTTGCCATAAGTACAAAAATTAAGATCATATTTAACTAATTAAAATAAGACCAGAAGCAGAAAAAATAAGAAATTTCTTTAGAACTGTATAGTTTGAAACTTGGAAAACGAAGTTTATTAAGAAAGAATTCGCAGTTAATATATGACAATTTGATGTTAATATATTTCCCAACTTTTATGAATGATTATTACACAAAATAATTTAATTAATGATCTGCACTCAGTCAGACATATCGCCTGACTGATAAGTCCTGAGCTGAGGAGACTATCTTTAAGTGAAATTGTAGTTAATTTCTAAGTTAATGTCAAATTATTAAATATTTTATTATTATATTTTTAGATATTAATTGCTGATTCTAAAGCAATGATTCAAACTTTATGAAATTTAGTAAATAATCAAAATATTTAGTTGAACGTTGAAACTATTTTGGAACCTGCAAAAAATACTGTGAAGAGTATTGAAGGTAAAAATGCAACTATAGCTGAAGTTTTTTTGGCTCTCATTCAAATGCCTACTGCTATCAAGGCTTTACCTACTGAAAGTACTGAAAAGTTAAAAAAGTTTCAGCAAAAATATATTCAATTAATCATAATAGATGGAAGCAATTTAATCATGAATTTTATTTACTAGCATATTTTTGCATCCAAAATTTCGCAAAAAAGGATTTATACCTGAGATCTATCAATTAATCCAAAGGAAAGCTTTAGTTTTATGGTCAAAAATGGGCGGAGAATCAATTTACACTTGCTATTCAAATGAATAATTAATCCTATGAATATACCTGCTTCATCTTTTTTGAGTAAACCAATTTAATATTGAGAAAACACACTCACAGTTTGCATTATAAGGAACAATAAAAAGAATATATAAAGCCAATTCTTACAAATAATGATTTGATTGTTTACATTCTAACTACTATGATTGGGGAGTTTAAAGTTCGTCAATATAAGGAAAATTATAAGAAGACTTAAAATCATCATTTTTATTTTATTAAAATTTATATTTTTTTATTAAATTCTTTTTTATTTTTATTAGACTTCAGTTAAAGTGAAAAAAGTATCCAATATGGCAAGATTGCATTCATTTTATATTTCAAATATATAACAAAAATTTAATTATGTTGGCAAAAATCTATCTGATGATGCTTTTAGTAAAATAATGCAAAGTTATACTAATTCACTTACTTTAGATTCAAATATGTTTATTAATAAAATAGAAAATGATAATGATCCTTTTGAAAATTTGGTTTCAGAAGATGAAGAAGAAAATAATGATCAATTAACTGAAGATAATTCAGATTTAATAATAGGTAATTTGATTAAATTAAATTATACTGAAGAAGAAATAGAACCTAAGAAAATTGATCTTACTAAAGTTAATAACACTAAAGAAAATGAAACGCAGTAATTACAGTAGTATTTTTTTTTGTTTTTCTTTAAAATAGACAATTTGTAATAGTATTTTTCTGAGTAGTAGTTTTATATATAATAAATTTTTTTGTACTGCTTTTATATATTATAAACTTACATGATAAAGATTTATAATTAGATAAAATTATTTAAAGTAAATAATTAAAAGTAATTATTGATTTTAATAAAGTGCAATTCAACAGTAATACTATATACCGTATATCGCAGGTCACAGTACCCTGGGTATCTTGCAAAAATCGGGGGTTTGACCCTGTACCCCCAGGTATTAAACAAAATTTAAAAATTCCGTTTTTGCGAATGTCTCGCAATCTACTAGTCCAATTTGAACGATCATTTTTTTATTTTGAAGAGCACAATGAGGATTATCAAACAAAAAAAAGATCGCTCAAATCTGATTACTGGATCACGAGATAAATGTAAAATACCTCAGAGTACTATACAATTCTATGAAATTTTTCAAGGGGGGTACTGTGCATAGGGAGTACTATAGCCCGTGATATACGGTAATTTATTTTATCAATTCAGCAATTTGATAATTTGTCATTTCGTCAATTTGGCATTATGGTAGTGCAATTCATTTTGTCAATTCGTCAATTCAGTATTATGGCAGTGTAATTCATTTCATCAATTCACCAATTCAGCATTATGGTGATATAACTCATATTGATATTTTGTAATGTAATACATTACACTGCCATGATATTTTGGCATCACCTAATCCTAATTTATCCCATATATACTGTGATCTAATCTAAATCAAAAAAATTTGATTTGTTTCAGATTGAATCAAATTAAATTAACAATTTATTAAAACAGATCAAATAAGATTAATTTAAAGTTTTAGACAGATTCAGATCAGATCTAATCTAAAATCATTGCAAAATGGTTTTTAATTAAAATAAAAAATATTTCACAACATTTTTTATTATAATTGTTAAAAAAATGTTGCAAAACATTTTTTTTGATAAATTAAAAATATAAAATATTTTGCAAAACAGTTTTTTTTACTTTATATTGCAAGTAAAAAATGATTTGCAATATTTTTTATTAAAATAGTTAAAAAAATCGTTGCAAAATGGTTTTTACTTTTAAATTAAAAATAAAAAATATTTTGTAACATTTTTTATAAAATAGTTAAAAAACTGTTGTGAAATAGTTTTTTTCTTTTAAATTAAAAATAACTAAAAAAACTGTTGCGAAATATTTTTTTATTTTAAATTAATTAAAGTAGTTAAAAAATCATTGCAAAACAGTTTTTTACTTTATATTGCAAATAAAAACATTTTTTATTATTTAAAATTGTTAAAAAACATTGTGAACCATTTTTTTAAATTTTGGATTCAGATCAGATCAGATCCAATTTTTTTTGATTTGAATTCAGATTAAATTAAATTTATTTATTTTTGATCTAGATTCAGGTTAGATCAGACTCAAATCTGATTTGATTTAATCTATTCAGAATACTAATTGTTGGCTATTCTTATTTGTTTTTTTATTAAATTTACCATCTATTGTGTGTATTTGCTTCTTTAATTTTTTTTTATTTGAAAAGAAGCGATATATGCAATTTTTTATTGTCAAAAAAAAAATTTTAATATTTTATAGTGATTGATTATTATCACGTGATAAGATCTTATATTTTTATTAGTCAATTTATGAATTTATCACTGTAAAAACCTCTGCAAAATTAGTCTGAATTTAGCTAACTAATGTACTATATTTTAAATGTTAATAACTTTTTAAATAATTAAATTAATCAAAAATATAAGTTGATTTTCTGAAAGAATATACACTGGTAAAAAAATAGTCTATCTTACGTATATTCTACACATATCATATATATATTGGATACTCAAAATGTAAAAAATTATATACAAATAATACATATATCATATACATATCAGGTACTTATATATATTGTATACTTATCAGGTACCTAATATATGCATGATATATATATTAGTACCTGATATGTGTATTATATATGTATTATTTGTGTATGATTTTTTACATTTTGAGTACCTGATATGTATAAGATATGTGTAGGATAAATCATTTTTTTACCAGTGATAACATAAACTATATAAAAATTGGATTAATTATTTAATAATACGCAAATTAAAAAATTAGATACATTTTAAATTTATGTTAAATTTTTGATAACTTTAGTCTAGTAAATAATTTTTATATAAATTTGTACCAAATGGGCTCATCCATATATAATTGGCTTGAGATTAGCTTAAATTTGATTATTTTCTGCATAAATTTGAGCTAATTTGAACTAATAAGTCTATTTGGTATAAATTTATATAAAAATTATTTACTGAGTAGATGTTATGCATCAATTCTATAAAAAAAATTATTTAAGTTTTATATAATTTTTATAGAGGTCTATACAGAAATCATAAGTATTGCAGATTCTTAAATAAAAATTACTATACAGTTTTTTTAAATATATTATTATATATAATTTTTATATAATTTTTATACAGTTAAAAATAAATATAAAATTTAAATATAAAAATATATAAATTTTATAACAAATATATAACTTTTATACAAAAAATATACAACTTTAATACAATTTTTTATATAAAATTTTTAAAAAGATAAAGTATTCTAGCTAGCCGCATAATAAAATATCACATTTATTAGCTAATGATAGTAGTACAAAATCAATTAAATAGTAAAATTAGTGATTAGCAATTATACATGATAAATACTTTAAAAAAATAAAAAATAACCCCTTAATAAACTGGCGCAACATTTCATCATAACTTTTTTCAAAACTTTGTCCAAATACTCTTCTATAGTGCTACTTTAAAGATCATGAAATAGTTTTTTGAGATATAATATAGGTTAGTCTTTATATAATAGTAATAATACGTGGAAAAAAGAAGGAAAATATAGGTTCATGTAAAATTTGTGATTGTGAGAATACAACAGAAATATATTGAAAATTAAATATAAATACTTTAGCCGAAGCATATAAAGAACCTGAAACGTATCTTTTACCAGTTACTATTAAAATTAATGACCAACTTTATCAGTAACACTATAATCAATTTGTAGTATATACGCAAAATAAGATAAAGTTCAGTAACAAACGTAAAGAAAGCAGAAATTTAGCATATCACAAAAGTGGAGGATCACAAAAAAGAGTGTGCTTATTACAAAATATATATGAACAACTTTTTAACAAAGAAGTAATCATAGAACAGCTTTAGCAGTAAATAGAACAATTAAAATCAGAACTAAATGACTATAATATTATGATAAAGGAGGCTCAAATTAGCGGTATTTGTTATATTTTACTCTTAAATTAATTTAATTAATTAACAAATATTAAAGAATTATCGTGAAAATAGGACCACTTTGATTTTGTCAATTTTTTGATAATCAAATATCATGAATGATAAAGATTCTTTATGACTATCAGCATGATGGCAAGCCAACAGTTATTCTTGATGTTCAAGAGTTTATCAAGTTAAGATTCAAAACTTAAAGGCTTTTTTAATACAATATTTAAAGCTATGAACTCAGTAGGAAAAAATCATAAAACATTATAGTCTTTAAAGCAAAAAGTAATGCTTTTTTATTATCAAATGGCAACTTTATGAAATAAACATGTTAGTTCAGTCAAAAATTCAATAGGAATATTTTTGGCTGGCTCTGAAATGTCAGTTACTGGGATTAATTCAATTGCTGGAATGGGATTAAGTTCAACATATTAAACTGTTTATAATCAAATTAAGGATATTTTGAACAATCACAATACATTAGTCTGCAATTATATTTAAAAAAATGTAATTATCAATATTTTTTTTTGTTCTTTTTTTCATTGAATATATTTTAATATAATTAATACAATTGTGTAATTTTACTAGTCAAATAATCTTTTTATTTTAAATATCGATAATTATCATAATTTACATCAATTACAAATATCAAATACCACTTTATTATCACAAGTATCTCATATGACAACAATATTAATTAACTATGTAAAAACTTCACCTGTTTCTTATAATTTTAATTCTAAATTCAACATGCAAAATATTAATGGTGTGGACGTAAGTTTACTTAATCAATGGCTTTAATAAAAAATACATGAATATTATAAGTAAAAGTTATTACCAAAGAAAAACTAAATGGAACTTTGTAAAAGATTTGACCACAATGGATAAAGATAATCTAATTGACTCTCTTGTTCTTCATTCTTATGATGCTGATTTGATGAAAAAACACTCAAAACGCTCATTTAATTCAACTAAATTGATTGAATTTCTTTTCCAAAATCTAAAAAATACTAATGATTATTTAAAATCACTTGGCAAATTTTTCAGGTACTATTTAATTAACAATGTTTTAATTTATTAATATTCTGTTTTCTAATAATAAGATCATAATTTAGAATTCCTGAAATTCAGAAATATCTTAAAATTTATTTAATACCTATTCCTGCTGATTTTTCCAGTCAACTTTATATCAGAAGAGCAATTGTCCAAAAACTTAAACCTCAAGAGTGTTCTACAATACCTAATGAAATAACACATCTAGTACCATTTCTTGGACCATTACATGTAACTTTAAATACTAAAGAAAGTGGTTTTCTTACATTTTGGATATTTTTTAATGAAATGTTTAAGGCAACCTTTCAAAGTAAAAGAAATTTAGCTGCGAAACCAAAATCATGGTGAATTAATCTATTACTTTATATGGCACATGCAGAATGAAAGATAGTAAGAAATCATATATTTTAACAATTTGGACAAAATAAAGATCTGGGTTACCATACTTTTGTAGACTATTAGATACATTAGTCCCATCCACTCTTGATATTTATGCAGTACTATTTTGGGGTAATTATTTTGAAGAATATGTTGAGACTATATTTAGACTTTGAGCTGTAATGTGTTGATTTTAAAGAAAAAATTATAAAAAATAATGCTTGTATTTTTATCTAATATTCATTATTAGACTCAGATTAACCATCCTATACTTCAAATACTAAAATCTCACTTTAACTACTTTGATGAATATCCAGTTGAGAATTTTCATAGTCTTGTTTAAAGACATACTACTGCTAAAGTTTTGAGTCCAGAATAGTTATGTCATAATGGAATTTTTGTTGATTACCTTCGCCATAATAATAATTTTACACAGTCCTTTACAGAAAAGAAGTCATATCCATATTTTAAAAAAAATATTGATGTTTTAGTGAAATAAACAGCTATTTTTCTATCAAAATTTTTTAATAATTTGTGGAATAATCTTGGAACTGTTGAAATTAAATCAGAAGGCAAGAAAATTAAAAAATCTTATTGGTATTTTTCAGGAATTGCAAAAGGATTCATTAAAGATGCTTTGCCATTAGAATACCATACTAAACAAATTCCTTGCAAAACTAGTTGTGATTATAATGAATGTAAAAACTCACAAACAAATATTGATGCTATTTTCTTGTGGCCACGGTTATTATATAAATTGTTTAATATCTACTAATTTTCAGTGTAAGCATTGTTATATTTATCTAGAAAATTTAATTCAGGATTTAGCTGCATTGTATAATGAACAATTAGAAATGGATGGCAATATTGATGATGAATTTGACTCACCACATCAGGAAATTTTTTTAGGCATAATTTAGTGTAATCTTTCGGAGGTGGTGTAAAATTTTGAAATATTACACTAAAAACGTAATATTACAGAAGTTTACGCTCTTAAATTTAAATAATTATAGTAATTTAATAATATCTCGCTATCTACTAATCCAATCAAGACGATCTATAGCTCATTGGAATCAGCTCATCAAGACGAATCGAATGGT
>QZLH01000331.1:43797-68883 GCA_003833135.1 Oehlia diaphana | reverse complement strand
GTGTAATCTTTCGGAGGTGGTGTAAAATTTTGAAATATTACACTAAAAACGTAATATTACAGAAGTTTACGCTCTTAAATTTAAATAATTATAGTAATTTAATAATATCTCGCTATCTACTAATCCAATCAAGACGATCTATAGCTCATTGGAATCAGCTCATCAAGACGAATCGAATGGTAGTAAAATCGCATCTCTACGTTTAATAGAACGCTTTATAGTATACAATAAAGTTTTACATTAATAGAACGTCATCTATCGAATGTAGAGATGTGATTTTACTACCATTCGATTCGTCTTGATGAGCTGATTCCAATGAGCTATAGATCGTTATGATTGGATTAGTAGATAGTGAGATATTATTAAATTACTATAATTATTTAAATTTAAGAGCGTAAACTTCTGTACTATTACGTTTTTAGTGTAATATTTCGAAATTTTACACCACCTCCGAAAGATTACACTAAATTACGCCTAAAAAAATTTCCTGATGCACAAAATGAAACATTAAAGAGAATGATACAAATATACCAGAAATAATATCACTTGGAGATAAATTGAACGAATGTCTTCATAAAACTTTAAGAGGTATTTTAATTATTTTATTATTTTATAAATCTAAAAAATATTTAAATACTAAATATATATTAAAAGATTTTATCAAGAATAAGCTATTGGATATTTTTCAACCAATTAATAAAAATAAAACTTCTACAGTTAAAAACAAAAAAAATCACAAAAGCCTTTAAAAACTATTATCAATTGTTATCAAGAACAAATATGATACATACCAAATATGCAAATATTATAATTCACCTTTCAGCTGGTAAAAATAGATATAAATAAAAATATTTTAAAGTTAAATAAACAATAAAAAAATTGTATTACGTTTAGTTTTAGTATTTGATATATATTATCACATGTAAATTTTTTTAATATTGGCTGCTTAATATTGATCAGCACGTGAAATCAAACTAATAAATGGATTTTTAACTATGCTATTCTAGCTGGAATTAAATGATCAATAATAAAATTTTCTTTTTTAAAAATTAGCGTAATATTTTTGTATCATATGACTTTAATGCAAATTTATAGTTAAGGTTGATTTAACAAATAGCTTCATTTAATATTATATAACATGAAAAAAATAGAAGGAACAGGGAATAAAATTTTATACATATTAAATTTTAAATACATATATAAAATCATGTTATTTTATTAGATGTAACGATTGTTTATGATATTGTATCATAATTGACCATTTGTATTAATACATAATTTATATTATTAATATATAAATAAATCATATTTTTTTTTCTTTTTTTCTTTGTTCAATAATCTTTTCTTTTTTTTTTTGTGTATGATTTAGAATACAACAATTCATTAAATAAAATTGCCCAAATTAAAAATTTAATAAAATTTTTTTTTATATATTTAAAATATCTAAACATAGTTTAATTATTACTAACTTAAACTATAAAATTACATTAAAATTGGATATCTAGATCAAAAGTTATTAGCCTGTAAAATTTGAGTATTTTTTAATAAAAGGTAAAATTTGAAATATTTAATTCTGACCAAAATTTGCCAAAATTTTATAATTTAGGCCAGATCTATGAGTTATATAAATGTGGTTATGCGGTAATATAAAATGTAGAATAGTTTCCATAACACGGTTAAAGAGACAAACACAACACTATCAAAAAAAAGAAAAAAAGTAGCAGAAAATACTAATAATTCAAGTTTAGATAATAATGACAGCATGGTGGATGAAGTTAAATGGGTTGATAATAAAATTGAAGATAAGGCAAAACAATTTTTTTCAGTTTTAATGAAAAGTATGAAAACACCAAAAATATCTAAACGTTCATTAATAAATTTGAAAAATTTTTGTATAACTCAGTATTAACAAAAAATTAAAGTATTGGAAAATTGAAAAAAAATGGCCAAACACTTTTTCAACTATTTTCTAAAAAAAGGAAAGGAAAATTTAGATAGTGACACACACAATATTAATACAGTTGTCCTTTTCTATAGTCACTCCTATATAAGCACACCCTCTCTTAAGTCATACCACTTACAAGTTCTGATTTTTATATAGTGAAATGCCACCTATATAGACATAAATTGATTATAGTCACTATCACAGCAATCGTTGACCCTGATGTAATAGTTAACATAGGGAAAATTTCTCACTTATAGTCATATCACGTAATTAAAAGTATATTCAAAAAATATATAACGTGTTCTAAAGATAATTATTTCATCAGTTTCATAGTATAATTTCATAATAATAATAAGATTTACTTGATATATAGTTAAAATGGATATAAAAGGAGTGGTAACTTTATGCATTTTTTCATGTATGCATTTGTCAGTTTGTGTAGGCTAAAAAATTGTATAAGCTCAAATTTGGTAAGGTAGAAGGTAGGAAAAAATTAAAATTATTTTTTATTTATTTTTATAATATGATTTCTATATCTGATAATCAAGTTAGCATTCATTTTACTTACAATAAAAAATTATATATAATCACACCAAAAAGAAACTTTACATAGATGTGACTGTACATGTAAAACCTTACTATAGGCACACCTCTTCATAGTCACACCATTTGGTGGTCCCGAAGGGTGTGACTGTAGAGGGGGTCAACTGTATTCATGATGATAGGAAAATTAGTGGAAAAAATAATGATCAATCTATAAAATATGATTCTTTTATTGATCAGATTGAAAATAAATTAAAAATTGAAGAATAACAATTAATCTCAGGATATAAAATGTGGCTTAAACACTGGTCAAAATTGGGGCTATTGGGTATGTATCGGGTACCTGATATGTATATAATATATGTAATATATATGTATGATATTTAACAATACTACACATATCGGGTACCTGATATGTGTAGCATAAATGTAGAAAATCGGTGACATATCATGTAAACATCATATATACATCTTACACATATCGGGTAGTCAAATACCAGTGACATATCTTATAGATATTATACATTTAACATACACATATCGGGTAGTAAAATATCAGTGACATACCTTATAGATATCATACGTAAAATATTGGTAATATATATTTTTATTGTATACGTTTGACAATTTTATATTAAAACTAATAGATTTACAGTTCACCCTCTCTATAGTGAATTTTTATATAGTGAATAACTTGCTATAATGAAGAAAAGTTCAGGTACAGGATATTTTATATATATAATAAAATGACCTTTTGTATAGTGAATTTTTCACTATAACAAATTTTAATCTCCAGCCCATAGGATTCACTATAATAAGGGTGAACTGGCTAAATGAAATTCAATTTTATTAAAATTTATAAATTTATTTATATAAAAGCAATAATACAAATCTTACATTATCTGCTATGTAAAATCAAATAAAGTTGAACATAATTATATTATGTAATATGTTAAGTTCTACTGAAAGTAGCAATGATAATAAAATTACCTCTTTGCTTATTTTGTTATATGTTTATTATTTAAAAGAAATATCAGTGAAAATATTAGTAAGTATATTAATTATTAGAAGAAAATAAAATAAAATGTTAATAAAAACGTTAGTAGTAAATATAGAAAATATTAGTAAAAATGTTAGTAGAAAGAAAGAAAAATTAGTAAAATAGAAAATGTTAATAGGAGAATATTAATAAAAACATGTTAGTAGTATTTAATATTAATAGAAAATGTTAACATCATGATGTTAGTCAAAGTAATTTATTAATATTTATTATTAGCATTTATTAAATATAAGGTATGTTGGTAAAATACATTTAAGTATTTATTTAAAATACTAATATAATGCTTAAAAATTAAATGATTAATGAATATTAAAATTTAGTAATTAATTAATATATTAAGTATTTATTGCTTAATAAATATAAAATTTTAATGCTTATTAAATATTGCTATTCAGTAAACATAAGGTTTCAGTTAGTCCAACATCATGATGAAGTGGTAGAAAACATTAGTGGGAGAAAAGAAAAAAAGTATTAGAACATCAATAGAAAATGCATATATAAAAAGAAAAAAAACAAGCATAATGAAAATATACCTTTATGTTTATTTCTAAAGATAAAAATAAAAAAAAATATTTTAATATTATTTCATAATAACTAAGTAAAGAATTTGTTTTAAATAAAAAGTTTAAGAGAAAGGATTTTTACGAAAGAAAAAAAAATAAACAAAGTGCGAAATATAAATAGTGAAATCATGTGATCAATCGCCTGATTACAATAACAAATTCTGATTGGGCATGGATTTTAATCGGATTATTATAATTAATAAAAATCAGTGCATTTATACTATTTATACTAGAATTACACTGCAAGTTAAACTCTTTATCACTTTAAAATTTAAATAATACAAAACCCTACTTAAATATACCAATTAGTCACAAATCGGGTACCTATTGGTAGCCTATTGGTCACCTATCATGCATATACCAGTCAACATGTTAAATCACTGATTTTTTGTAATATCAAATAATAAATATTTATTTAGAATCTCCTTCATCCACTCAACTTACAGTTTGTATTATTATCCAAGAATCCATGTCTTTATTAAAAATAATAAAAAAAAAGAAAGGGAACATTATTAACATTCTTAATTTTAAAAAAAAACTCCTCCTCTCTTTCTATTCTACTTACTATTAGTCCTATTACAAAGTCCAATATAACAGTATCCAATAGCTGCAAACAAGAGTCTCTAAGGATACAAAAAAAAGGAAGCATCAAACTTACCAAAATTGCTGAAACTTTATGGAATGGTAAAACCTTTTGGCATAATTTTGGCGTAGCTAACACTAATATTCAATAATGTTTCAGCATAGTTTCGCGTGTTAGCAGTCCAAGAACCTACAAAAGAAAAAAAAAGTAACGTTAGTAATGTTACTAAGAAAAGTAAATTTCTCTCCCATTAATACCTTCATTCAAAAGTCCAGTTCGTAATTTTGTCTGGCTTTCCTACAAAAAGAAAAAAGAAACGTTAAAAACGTTTCTTATTTAACACATATGACACACTATACCCACCCAACTTACATCAAGTGTAAGTCCGCCTTCTAAGAGTCTGGCATCCTAGTCCTACAAAAAAATAAAGAAAGAAATGTTAGTACGTTTCTTTAATATTCAAAAAACCAATTCCCCTTCCCCTATTCCTTACATTATCCAAATCTGGATTTGTTTCCAAGAGTTCAGCATCCTAGTTCTACAAAAAAACAAAGAAAGAAACGTTAGTACATTTCTTTAATATTAAAAAAACTAATTCCCCTCCCCTATTCCTTACGTTATCCAAATCCGGATTCGTTTCCAAGAGTCCAGCGTCTTAGTCCTACAAAAAAACAAAGAAACATTAGTACGTTTTCTTTAATATTTAAAAAATCAATTTTCCTCCCCTATTCCTAATATTATCTAAGTTTGGATTCATTTTCAAGAGTCCGGCGTCCTAGCCCTACAAAAAAAATAAAGAAAAAAACGTTAGTATATTTCTTTAATATTAAAAAAACATTTTCCCCTCTTCCCATTCCTTACATTATCCAAGTTCAGGTTCGTTTTCAAAAGTCCAGCGTCTTATTCCTACAAAAAAAAATAAAGAAACGTTAGTACGTTTCTTAATATTAAAAAAATTTCCTTCCATTCCTGTCATTTCTTACATTTCAAGTCCGGGTTCGCTTCCAAGAGTCCAGCGTCCTAGTTCTACAAAAAAATTAAGAAAGAAATGTTAAAAATGTTTCTTTAATATTAAAAAAATTTACCCTTCCTCTTTTCTTATACACATTCCAAGTCTGGGTTCATTTCCAAGAGTCTGGCGTCCTAGTTCTACAAAAAAAAAGAAAGAAATGTTAAAAATGTTTCTTAATTACAAAACACATAATCCCTGGTCTCCTTCTTCCACATTACCTTTATTGGTTTGACAGTTCGTCCAGATCTCCAAGGTCTGACGTTCTACAAAAAAATAGGAGTCCAACCTACAAAAAAAAAAATAAAAAATGATTTTTTTTTTAGTATTGATTTTTAGGCCGTTCCAAATTAATAATTAGTTTAACGTCCTTTCCAGCCAAAAATTTTGAGGGGTGGGGAGAGGATAATTTAAACAAACATGAAAATTAAACATATTAAAAATTTCAGAAATTTTTGGTAAAATCAGAAATTCTCGGTAATAGTAAAGGAAGGGGGTGTTTTAAGCATATTTAAACATATCTAACATATATGTTTAAATCACCCTTGAATTTTTCAAAAATAGAGGGGGGAGGATGTTAAACTAAAGATTAAATTGGAACAGCCTTATTAGATTATCAACGATCAATAAATGATTAGATCTGTGAAACTATATGTATATTATATGATATATTGCGCTAAAATACTGACTTGATTGACCGGATTGATCAGATAATCTGGTCAAATCCAGTATTTATTTTTTTTTTTTTTAGAAAAAAAAAATATATTTCATTTTTTATTCTCCCCCTTCAGAATTTGGCTTAAATGGCTTAGGACATTCCTTTTACTTCGTTTTTCTAAGGGAATACCTTTTTGGAACTGGATTTCGGCTTGAAGGTAAGTTAGGAGAAGGGGATTTCGTTTTTTTTTTGTTTTTTTTTTGTTTATTTATTTTCTAACATTTCTCTTTATTCTTTTTTGTAGACTTCAGCTTCTTGGATTATTTAGGATATTGGGTAAGTGTGTGGAGTGGGTTCTTTTGGAATTTACCTTGAAGAAACGTACTAACGTTTCTTTTTTTATTCTTTTTGTAGATTTCAGTTTCCTGGACTATTTGGAGTATTGGGTAAATGTGTGGGGAGTTTCAGAATTTACTTTGAAGAAACATACTAACGTTTCTTTTTTATTGTGATATGGGTAAGTGTGTGGGGTGGGTTTACTTTAAACAGACATAATAATTTTATTTGGTTCAAATTAATAAATAATTTCACATTACTATATAATAAACTATAAACTAATGAATATATTATGGCTTGAATTAACTGTTAAGAAAAAAAAATTTGGTATAATAAAAAATTATCGAATTGAACGGTGGCCAGATATCCGGATTGATGAATGCCTCTACCGTACTGTATGTCATATATATGACATACTATGCCAAAACATTTCACTTTTACTGATATATAGATGCCCGATATATACCCGATCAACCAATGTGTATCAGTAACATATTGGGTATCCGATATGTACCCGATATATGTAAATGCCTGATATGTATCTAATTTGTCACCGATATATAGATGCCCGATATATACCCGATAGCAAAGATTTCGACCAGTGAAAGCAGTTCAATATTACTTTCAACTTCTGAAGAAAGAATATGTGAAATTAAAAGCAAGCCAAATTGTTGCAGAATTTTTAATCGTGGATTATGGTTTGCATATTGTATCAGAAGTTGGGCTAAAACATTTAAAAACTATGGTAATATCCTTAAAAATAATCATAAATAACATTTTAAAGGGAGCAGTATTCTTGATGATGAAGATATTCAATTAAAAGTAGCTTTATATTTGTGATAACACAAATTTGATTTTACTGTTAATAACTTTTGTGATTTTATTAGCGAAGAAATTCTTCCTTCTGTTGGTATAGAAAATAAAATAATAATTAGATATAAATTAATTTATTTATTTCACATATTTAATTTTTTTAATTATTAGGATTTCAAATACCTGATCATATTTTTCAGTAAAAAAATAGCAATCTGATGGTTAAAAAAAATGGAATTTATTATTTAGCCAGTATATATATATTGATAGACATAAAAGAAAGAATGTTGTTATTTATCAAGAAGAATTTCTTGAAGTTATAGACAGGTATTATATTAATTTTCATCAATAAAAATAAACTGATTTTTTATCTATTTTTTTTAATTAATATAATTTTATTTATAGATATCAAAAATTAATGCCAAAATTTATTAGTAAGGAGTGTAAAACTCAAGTTAATCCTGAATTAAAAGATGGTGAATGCTTACATGTACTTTTTATTTATGTTGAGATGACTTTTCAATCAAATAATGGACAGAAATCTGGTTGGAAACTCAAAATTGAGTAGCCATTACACAAAAAAAGGTAAGAATGATCTATTCATATTAGTGACTTCTTAATAGATACCATTGATATTGATGACAGAATTTCACATGAAGTGTGTATTATAATTAATTCTGGAAAAAATTTTGATAGATGGTAGAATGTTAATCAATTAATTGAACAGGTATATATATTAAAATCAATCAAATTAAAGCAAATGTCTAAATCCTTTTAATTCTTATTTATAACTATAAATTAAAATCTGAGCAATTCCAATTTTTGAAAAAACACATTCTGGAATAGTTGCAGTATTTGCATTTGATAATTCCTTTAGTTATGCAAAATTAGCTGATGACACTCTTAATGCAACAAATATGAATCTTAATCCTGATGGAAAACAGCCAACTATACATGATACCATTTTTAATAGACAAGTTCAAAGTACAGTATTTTCTGCCGATTATCCAGATGAAAAATTGTACAGAAAACTAAAGGGATGAGAATAATTTTGCAAGAATGTGACTTATGAGGATCTGGATTAAAGGGATTTTATGATAATAAAAAGGTATCATTAGAAAATCCAAGATGTTATATATATTATGTTTTAGCTGCTCAAGAGAATTTTCTTAATCAAAAATTAATCTTACAAAAAATTATTGAAGGACTTAGGCATAAAATTATATTTTATTCCAAATTTCATTGTAAACTTAATTATATTGAAATGTACTGAAAGCTGCAAAATATTATGTTCAGTAGCATTGCAATTATAATTGGAAAGGTTTGCAAGAAACAGTTCTATAGGTATTAAATTCAGTTCCTCTAAGGCATATACAAAAATATGCACACAAATTAGCAAAATTTATGGATTGTTATAAAAGAGAATTAATAGGTATGCAAGCTGAATATATGTTAAAAAAATATTAATTATATCGAGCTGTTCCAGATTTTATTTTTGAAAATATTGATAAATTAATAAAGTAAATCATATTTTGATATAATAATTAAATGTTTTAATTTTAACCAATATAAATTAATATTATAAATGTCATACAGTGCATACAACTTAGTCCCAACAAATAAATTTTTAAGCGGCCAAATTTTAGATTTTGATGTGTTATCACGTAACACATCTAACTTGCAATTTTATTGGTCCATATACATACATGTGATTTAATGAATACAAATAATTACATCATATACGAACAATGAAAAAGTCTCGCAATTATGTTATATTTCTTTTTTCCCACATGAATTTTTTGCTTTATTATTAAGAACTTGGATTGTTATTAAATAAACACAATTTACCAACATGCCACGTCTAACAAAACGTCAGAAATGATCAAGAAAGGCTTATGAAGCAAAGTCTACACGCAAGAATAATTCTGATAATGACTCTGATAATATGTCTATCAATGATGACTCTGATAATGTTGATGATACTGATAATTTTCCTGTTAATGATGAACCAATGGAAAATGATAATGCAGTAAGTATTGTAAGAAAACTTAAAGAAGCAGCAAAAAAATATTATCAAGAACGTGCTTCTTATGAAATACGTAAACTTCGTTATATAGGAAACTCTGTTCGCACTAAAAGAAGAAAAAATCAGCAACTGCGTGAGGCAGCAAAGGGAACCCTTGCATTGTGCACATTTTGGGATACCAAGAAATCTACTAACGAAGTTGACAAGACATTAGCTGATGTGGATGATGATGTGAGTGATGATGCGAATGATAATGATGATAAACAGTCAGATAATGAGATTGAGGATTGCAACTGGAATAATAAAATCCAGGCGGATCTTGAAAATCTGAAAATAGATATTAAAAAAGAAAATAAAAAAAATGAGGTTTGGGTGCGTCTAAATGGTATCCGTCTTTATCTTCAACTTGTGAAATGCAACTATTCAAAAATGAATGCAAGTGAGATTATTTCTAACACTGCAGGAAAAGGAGTATACCATGCCAGATGCATTCGTTCTTGGGCACATGAATATGTAATGAGCCACCAAATTCCCTACTCTTGCCGGGGACATCATGCTAAAATATGGAGCTTTCTCTGGGATGAAGATATTCTTCTTCAAGTAAAATCATATATTCGGGAACATAAGTGGGATATTTCTTCACAGATGTTAATGATACAGATGAATGAAGTTATTTTACCAGGACTTGGATTTGCACCATCTCTAACTATTCATATCAATACTGCGAGAAACTATTTGAAAGAACTTGGATATACATATGCAAAGGTAAAGAAGGGAATATATATTGATGGTCATGAAAGGGAAGATGTGGTGGCATACAGAAAAATATTTTTAGAACAAATGAATGAATTTGAACATAGGATGCCTATTTTCTCAGGAGATAATTTGGAAGAAATTACCTGGCCAGACAGTAATATACAGCCACTTATTCTTGTAATACATGATGAGTGTATTTTTTCAGCTTATGATGGAAGTCGGAGTCTTTGGATTCCTGATGGAGAGCAACCCTTACGAAAAAAAGGTAATGGTCGTTCAATTCATGTTAGTGAATTTTTAACTGATGTTTGTGTTCGTCTTGCACTTCCTGATGAAATACAAGTATCGGATGACTTTCCTAGGGAAGCTTGTGTAATTATGCATTCGGGCAAAAATAATGATGGATGGTGAAAGGCCGATGATTTAATAAGTCAAGTAGTTGAACGTGCCATTCCCATATTTGAAGCTCGTTTTCCAGGATGCCAGACCTTATTTGCATTTGACAATGCATTAAGTCATGCTACTTTTTCGTCAGATGCACTTATTGCTAAAAATATGAACCTCAATCCTGGTGGAAAACAGCCAAAGATGCGCAGAACATATTTTGGTGATGAAAATATCTAACAAGATATGATCTTTCCATCGGACTATTGTATTTCTAACCTGCGCGGACAGCCAAAAGGATTAAAGCAAGTTCTTATGGAGAGGGAATTATGGCCAAATGAGGGGCTGAAATTAGAAGAAGCATGAAAAATAATGAGTCAGCAACCAGATTTCTTAGCGCAAAAGGGACGGGTAGAAGAGGTTATTGTTGCAGCTGGACATAAAGTTATATTTTACCCTAAATTTCATTGTGAGCTCAACTACATTGAAAATTTTTGGGGTGCAGCTAAGAAATTTAGTCGCTCAAATTGTGATTATTTATGGACAGGTTTGCAAAGAACTGTTCCATTAGCACTTGCTTCTGTTCCTCTTACAACTATTCGCCGGTATGCAAGAAAAGCATTTCATTATATAGATATTTATCAAAAGGGTTTAATAGGAAAGGCAGCAGAATTTGCTGTTAAAAAATACCGTTCACACCGCCGGGTTCCTGATTCAGTTTTACAATCAGTTGGCATTTAGTAAATAAATTAGAATAACCACACTTTAAAATAAACTTAAATACTTTTGTGTTGTTTAGACGTTAAAAACTTGTTTTTCATTTTTTTTTTCAGTTTTTACTTTTCGCGATAGATGTTTTTTCAATTTAGTCATGTAACCCGATATTCAAATGAAAAACAACCAATCAACGATAAGAATTTTGATCACGTGAATAACGTGTAATGCGGCCAAAATTCCCATCTTAATAGTAAAATTACCCGACTTTGGATCGCTACTACTTCGTTAAAAATTGTCTTACAGGAAATTTAAAAACGTGAGCTAATTAAGCTTGACTTGCTCTATCATTCTGCGGTTTTATTTTGCTTTTATTGTTTTTTTTAAGTGAAGAGTAGCAATTTGAAATTTATCTAATTTAGTAGTCGGGACTAAGTTGTATGCACTGTAGTATATATATATATATGTTTTATAAGAAATGATCAGCAGTTATTTATTGTACATAATAGACCATTTTATTGGTCGAATATCATGTGATCATTTTTTGTGCGACATCCATTTTAGAAAACATAATAAGCACTTCTATTACACAAACTTGATCTGCTGTAATGTAATAACGTCCACAAATATAATTATTTTGACTTTCAATCGTTTGTCTGTCTTAGATAGTTTTTCGTTTATAGTTAGGGAAACTAATTTATATAATTTTTTGTAAGCAAAAAAAATAATTTTAATTTTCATTATTAAAAATGTCTGAACAAATATGCAATAAAACGCAAAATAAAAATGACATTTATTGCGAAAATGTAATTGATGGTATAAAAAATGAAACTAAATTATTTCATCAAAATAAAAAAGCAGAAGAAAATGGTGAGAAGGTTGCAATGAATAATTTGGCCAATAGTTATTATAATGGAAAAGGAACAGAAAAGAATTTAGAAAAAGCCTTCTATTGGTATCAAAAAGCAGCAGAAAATGGTGAAAAAGTTGCAATGAATAATTTGGCCAATAGATATTATAATGGAGAAGGAATAGAAAAGAATTTAAAAAAAGCCTTTTATTGGTATCAAAAAGCAGCAGAAAATGATAATAAATTTGCAATGGGTAATTTGGCTAATAGATATTATAATGGAGAAGGAACAGAAAAGAATTTAGAAAAAGCCTTCTATTGGTATCAAAAAGCAGCAGAAAATGGAAATAAAGAAGCACAATTCAATTTAGGTATTTGTTATTATAATGGAAAAGGAACAGAAAAGAATTTAGAAAAAGCCTTTTATTGGTACCAAAAAGCAGCAGAAAATGTTCATATTGATGCAATGACTTGCTTAGCTGGATGTTATTATAATGGAGAAGGCACAGAAAAAAATTTAGAAAAAGCCTTCTATTGGTATCAAAAAGCAGCAGAAAATAACAATGATGTTGCAATGAATAATTTGGCCAATAGATATTATAATGGAGAAGGAACAGAAAAGAATTTAGAAAAAGCCTTCTATTGGTATCAAAAAACAGCAGAAAATGGTAATGAAATTGCAATGAATAGTTTAGCCAATAGATATTATTATGGAGAAGGAATAGAAAAGAATTTAGAAAAAGCCTTCTATTGGTATCAAAAAGCAGCAGAAAATAACAACGATGTTGCAATGAATAATTTGGCCAATAGATATTATAATGGAGAAGGAACAGAAAAGAATTTAGAAAAAGCCTTCTATTGGTATCAAAAAGCAGCAGAAAATGGAGATAAAGAAGCACAATTTAATTTAGGTGTTTTTTATGAAGAAGGAATTGGTATTGAAAAAGATGAAGTTGAAGCCTCTTATTGGTATCAAGAAGCAGCCCAACAAGGATTTAGTAATGCACAGTATAAACTTGGATTTCTTTATAAAATTGGTAAAGAAGTAGAAAAAGATTATAACACGCACACAAATATTATAACTCTTTTAATAATATTAATTATAAAGGATATTTAATATTTAGATAATTAAGTTAATAATTTATTTATTTATTCTATTTAGATGAAAATAAAAGTCCGAAGTTTCATTCAGAGAAGCAAGATGAATTATTTCCCAATAGTAAGGTTTTAAAATATTAATTTTTTTAATGATGTTTATTGTATTACATTATAATAACTTCATTATTTTTCTTTTACTTTTTAGATGATAATTTTAATAACTCCGGTAAAAAAAATAATGTTGCATATTTCATAATTTTTTTGTTATTAACATTAATCTTGAATCTTGTTAAATATAGAATCAAAAGACTCTATATTCTGGAGTGATGCACTTGAAACACGTCTCTGTGAACTATATATGAAAGATGACGTTGTAGATATATTTTGGGGCCAACCTATCGAAGAATACATTGCGGGTAGTACAACATGGCACGTTTATGTGATTACACGTGGTTTGTATTCAAGTACTAAGACGGAAACAATTGCAGATAATCAAGTAATTTATTTTATGGCGGAGGAGGAAGGATTTGCTAGCGCAGATGACCCTTTACCAAATTCAATAGAGATTCCACAAGATCTGAAAGAGAAATTTAATGAAGCTTTAGATAATGAATTAGGATTAACATTCCGTGAAAAACATTATAATCTGGTTGGCGTGAGCACTGGGTATAAAAGAATTAATGGACAGTTGACTGAAATTCCAGCAATTATACTATACGTTCGCCAAAAGGGTATTTTGCGTCGTGGCTGTGGTGGTATATTTCCAGAAAAAATTTGTGGATTTTCGGTAGATGTTGTTGAAGCATGTACTGCAATTCCTTGTATTGGTTTAGGCATAGATACTTGTCGACGTTATCAAGAAGATGTTAAATTAGGATCAAGTATAGGTATAGGATTAGAAAAAGAAAATACAACTGGAACTTTAAGTGCTGTGGCTTATGAAAATGAATCACCAAATAAAATTGGCATTATTTCATGTGAACATGTGCTCAAATTTAATGAATTAGATACCCAAAATAATGTTGTTTATCAACCTTCATATGAAGACTTGTTTGAACCAAAAAGAAAACTAAATGAATTACTTGGACTATCACAAGCATCAGGAGCAAGGAACAGTGAATATATTTATGATATTGAAGAAATGGAAAGAAAACTTAAAATAGCAGAAAAAAGAAATCCAACGCTGGCTATTCATGTAAGAGGCATGCGAAAAAACTTCCTCTCAAGTGTAGATAACAAGAATTATGGTGTTGATGCCGGATTTTGTATTTTTAGTAATAAGAATCGGATGTTATGCTCAAAAGAATTTCCAATCTTTTCGGATTACTTCACAAATAATGGACTTCCAACTTGTTTGAAAGGCGTTTATACTAGAAAAGATTTTAAGAATTTTGATTATAATACTAAAGTTTTTAAAGTAGGACGAACTACAGGTCTTACTATTGGGAAGTTACTTCCTACTGAACAAGCTATTGCCTGTAGCTTGATAAATGAAAGCATTAAAATTGCAAAGAAGTTAGAAATGGAAAAACATATTCCCAATTATTGTAATGAAGATCAAAGAATTTTTATTGGATATATGAAGTCACGATTGGATTCAGAAATTCATCAAAATCGCAAGAAGTGCTATCCTATTAAGTGGTTTGATCGTCAATTGGCATTTAAATTTGAATCTGGAGAATTTGAATCTGGTGACTCAGGGGCAAGCATTATAGATGAAAGAGGAAAAGCTCTTGGTATCCTTCATGCAAAGTGGATAACACCATACCAAACATATGCCATAGCTTCCCCTTATTTTGCTGTTCTTGAAGCACTAAATGTAAGCATTTATTTGTCTCCTGAGTCCACTGCAGCTTCTAGCTGTGAAGAAATCAAACAATTGAAAACACACAGTTGAGATATGAGGGTAGTGATATACTGTATTAGAATCAAATAACTATTATAAATCAAAGAAATTAAAATCATTCTTCAAGATACTTTTCGAGACTAAGTTGTTTAGACATAATATTTGGCACCCTTATCCCTTCCAATTTTATGAATTCCTCAATAACTTTGATTTCCCTCCAATTCGAATTTTTTATTTTTAAATAAGTTTAATAAATGACGATGACCGTTGTAATTATCTTACGCAAATAGAAATCTTTTTTTTCTAAAATAATAACACTAGCAGTCACCCGTTGCTTCGCACCGGGACCAATGAATAGAACAATCTAGTATTATAATGTAATACTAAGTAAATTAAAGATGGTTACAGTAGTTTTTTGTTTATAATTAGGAATTTAATATGTTAATAATTAGTTAACAAAAATATTAAAATAATATGTATTAAATTATTAGAATGATATAAATTATATTTACAATAATGTAGCTAATTATACATATGAGTGTAGAATGAAATTTGGATTAATTAGGAACTGTGAAAAAATAATTATCAATAAAAATTGATTTATTTTTAAAAGTATTTTTGACAATCTTTAATATTATGAAATACTACAAATATTTTTATTAATAATTTCTTATTATTTATATTACGTCAATTTTAAACTTATAATCAACTTAGGAAATATTCTTTTGATACTCATTTTATTCGATAAATTATTAATTTAACTAAACCATTCGAATTAAAATTTTTATTCAAAAATCTGGTGATTATTTAGAGAATTTTGGATATGGATTTGGTTATAATAGTCTATTATTAAATCAACAATTTCTTCAATTAATTAATTATAAAATATTGTAAAAATACCCAATTAATTTTTTTTGATTTTATGAATTTAAAAATCAAACTATTTATCCAGCGTTCAATTTAATTGAAATCTTAATCATCTTTATCTTTCTATCAACGTCGTCAATTTTCCTACATGTTATATTGATTTTTTTTTAAAAAAAATAATAATTTTTTTAAATATAATTATTTAATATAATATTTTATTTCTTTATTTAATTATTAAGAAAAAAAATTGAAAAAAAACATCAAAAAAAAAAATTTGGGGAAAAGAAAAAAGATAAGGAATTGGTTCAAAAAAAGGGAAATTCTGAAAAAAAAGGAATCTGCAAAAAAAGTAAGTACCGAAAAAAATTCTGAAATAAAAGGACAATAACTCAATCCAAAAAGAGTGAAAAAAAAAGTTTTTAGAAACAAATAACAATACAGTCTAAAAAAAAAGATCGAAAAAAAATAAT
This sequence comes from Oehlia diaphana, assembly GCA_003833135.1. NCBI lineage: Eukaryota > Fungi > Glomeromycota > Glomeromycetes > Glomerales > Glomeraceae > Oehlia > Oehlia diaphana. The sequence continues at coordinate 52,362 of QZLH01000331.1, read as the reverse complement.
GTAAAAAAAATCGGTCTTAAAAAGACCGATTATTCAGTTTTGGAAAAAAAATCAAACCTAAACGGGAAAAGAATGAGAAAAAACAAAAATTTTCAGTTTGAAAAAAATTAAACCAAAAGAAGAAAGGGAGAAAAAATTTTTTCGGTTTGAAAGGTAAAGCTTCATAAACTGAAATTGTATTAGTTGATTGAAATGTACACGGATCGAATAAATAGAGGGGCATGTCACGGGTTTTAATCATATGGCATGGGGATTTCAAGTTACACAATTCAAATTATTTATGAGACAAATTTTTTAATTATATAATTTTTTAGTCATATAGATTTACCAAAAAATTTATTATAGATTTAATTACAAAATTATTAATATTGTTATATATTTATATAATTAAAAACAATCTCGCTAGAAAACAATTCGTTAATATCAAAAAAATTTTTTCACTCAAATTTATTAGTCGGAAAAGTCGGAAATAATATTGAAAAAAAAATAATCTCAATAAACAACAAAGTTCCCACTAAATTGAAAAATAACAATCTCAATAAACAAAAAAAGTTCAAATTTTACACGCGAATTTATTAGTCAGAAACAATATCATTGACTAGAAAAAATCTCACTAAATATCGAAAAAGTCGTAGGACATAGTTCTAATGTGATTATAGTCTTGACCCAAACCAAAAAAGAATAAACAATATTTTTTGGATCAAATTCCCTAAAAAAAATTCAATAAAAATAAAACAAAACAAAACAAAAAAAAAGAATAAGAGAGGATAAAAAAATTAATAAAATCAAAGACTAAAAAGGTAGTTCCGGTTTTACGGTAAAAACTGAAAAATAAAAAAAAAATTATTATTATAGTGGTTAGTCGTGGTAACTAAGGGAGCGGAAATGACCACAAATAAAATGCAATTAATAAGAAAAATTATACTTGTTTTTGTTACCATCAGAGTAAAAAAAAAATCCAGTTACAATTTTAATTAACCCGGAATGTATTAGTTAAAGATTGGTTAGCTAATTATAAATAAGTACGAAATAGATCTAACGCAAGAAATATCACTTTTCAATGTTACACAATTCAAATTATTTCTACATGGTAATCTAAATATGACAAAATTTTTTTAATTAGATAAATGACAAGTTGCCAATAAAGATTTGTCGGAAAATATTAAGCTGGCAGACTTTGATTTATCACTTCTAACATGTACAGTCGCGTCGGAAAGTGTTGCCCGATTACTTACAGGTGGAGGTTATAATTATTTACCACTATGGTTATCCCAGCATCCAGTGATCAGAGTTTGACAAATTAAGGCTTATTGGATTCACCTCACTAAGACGAGTCCAATGCTATTGAATCATGTCTTTAGGTCCAATAGATGCCGAAATATACCTCCAAACATACTTAGAAATTTTTTGAAACTCTGAATTTCATAAAATCAGGAATAGCTCACTATTCAGTGATCCGATTTTGATAATCAAAGGCTCATTGGATTAGTCTCGTCAAGACACATCAAATGGTGGCCAGCCCATGTGTATATCATCGATATATCGTGAGATAATGGCCAAAACGTCTAAAATATATTTTAATGTATATCTTGGCATATATCGATCCTAGAGATATGAGCCAATTACCATTCAATTCATCTTGATGAGACGAATCTAATGAGCCCTTATTCGCCAAATTCAGATCACTGGATGCCAAGATAATCACGAGTGGCAAGATAATTATAGGTTTCATCTTTAAGCAAAAATCAGCTAAAATTAAATAAAATTGCAACTACTGATTTACCAACAAATTTATTTGGTTTAAACATAGTAGAGAACAATTAGAAACGAACCAATATATTATCCAGAAGTGTGACCTCCTCCCAAGAGCTGTAAGTGAACTTAAGGCTGTACTGAAGAAAAAATGAAAATTTAAATAGTTCTGTTTTTGGGAAGGCTGCCACCCTGGGATTGTGAAAATTTGATGTAGTATGAGAAGCAAACTAGATATAAATTTTTTACTAATGTATATACTGGTGAAAAATATAAATATATTTGTTTTTGTCTTCATTTTCAAATCGGGCATTACTTTCCGACGTGACTGTACTGTACAGTATTGGTAGTATTGATGTGCTATTATGATGAAAATTATTAATGGAAACTTCTCAGATGTACAGTATCTTTTAAGATCCTCAATAATTTATTATTAACATTAATCCAAAAACTAAGTCGTTTAATATTTCACAAATTGTGGTTTTGATTATTAATAAAGTTCTTTATAAGAATTAGAAATGAAGCTTTGAATATTCCGCATGTTCCAATTATTAATCGAAAGAACTAGCTAGTTAAACTGTTATGTTTATAACACCAACCAAAAATTCGTTTTGGTTCTATATGAGACATAATTTACAAGCTATATAACGATCTCGATAAATCGTACTATGAATGCAATTTTTGATTATACAGTACTAGCTAGAATACTTTTTCGCTCTGAATAGTAAATCTATAACCTAGCTAATATATTTCTTTTGGAGCAAAAAAGTGGTTGGAAGAGAATTAATAACTTATTATTCACTTTGCTCTATTCAAACATTTTGGTAGCGGAGCTTTCAAATCATTGGAGATTACATTATTTACATAGTACTTGGTCTCAAAATTTACATTATAGTACTCTTCATTTCCCATGAGTTTATAAGAGAGATTTAATATACGTGTTCAAGCAACACCTTATAAGAATATTATCCGATATCTTTTTTTTATCGTGAGAAATCAAGTTATGTAGTAATCTTGTCATACTAATTTGACATTCTTAAATTTTGAATGAACATGGCGTGATTTTATATATATATATATATATTGTATGTTTAATATATTTTTAAACTTTCATTTTTTTTTAATTTTATTTTGAGTATCTAATCATATATCGTTATTATAGCTGGTTTCAAAAAGAGTGTTTATTCCCTTTTCAAAACTCTGAACTTCGTAACAATAAAGATTCTCTCAGATTTTCAGGTAGAAATAGTTACTATAACTCTACCAGAAAGACTATATCAAGTTAAATATGCTTCCAGCATATAGTAATGACTTGAAATGGCGCATAATATATCTTCATTGTTATGGTTATTCTAAAGAGCAGATTTCGAAGCTTCTTTAATTTAGCATTAGTTTTATAAACAAAGTATTGAATTTGTATAAAAAGTGGGGAACTGTAACTAATCCCGGAGACAAGTATCAAAATGATATGAATATAAGTGTTAATAAAATTATTTACATATATACTGCAACGACAGCTTCTGCCACTCTGTACATCACAAGATTTAAGTTTATTTCGTATAATCATAAAATTTATAATTTAACAAAAAGTTTATTCTTTATTATGTAAGAATATGTCATTATAACACAGTTATTCATTAGATATAAAAATATAGAATCGTGAATATGTTATAAAATAATTATTGACATTAGCGAATTTATTAAGAATAAATAATTAAAGAATTTAAAAGTAAAAGGACTAAAAGAAAAATAGGAAGTGGAGGAACTCCTCGTACTAAGTCAAAAGGTTGGGTTTATATAATAATTTCTATGTTGATCCTTTGATCAACGTAAATAATAATAATAAACTTATTACATTACTATTACTATTAGGATGATCTTCATTTCCGATCCGACTATTAATGTTACACGAAATATAGACGATCCAATTTACTAATTTCCGAAGTAAAATTTAATCCTAAAATTATGGCACTACAATACTATAAATTTATCATATATTTATAACAAGTTTTATAAATTATAAATAGATATTACGAAATATTATTCAGGAGAATGTGAACTTGTATCATGATGAAATTTTTCGGGAAATGGAAGTTCGAAGTGGCAAGCATATTTCCACTCCTACTCTTTGGAGATCACTAGTTTATTGTAGAATAACACAAAAAGAAGTTTATGTTTTATATTTTCAGTGAATCATTTTATGCAAATATAATGTATTTTCATACAATTATTTATTTTAGCTGTAAAATAGCGAAAGAGTGTAATGAATTACTTAGTAGTGCTTTTATGGTGCTTATAGGTAGTAGGTACACAATATCAACGTGAATAGCTAATTTTCTTAGATGAATCAGCCAAAGATAAATGAACAATTTCATGTGGATATGGATACTCAAAAATTAACACAAGAGCTATAAAAAAAAAGTAGTGTTTGTTCGTAGCAGACGTTACACACTTTTACCAGCTGTGGCATTATTTCCACAAAAGAAATTTTAAGGAACTCAGGTGGTACGTAGTAATTTTTATTTATTTTTTTAAAATTTTTTATTTGCTAACTTATTATTAACAATAAAATAATTCATTTAGTTACCTCGCAAGATATTTTTCGGTTGTAAAAATAATTATATATTGTTTTGGTTAACAAAAAAAATGTAAAAAAGCTATAAAAAATTATAAAAAAGCGATCCACGAGTTAACGGCAAACGATCTGCAGAAAATGGGAATCTGGCGTCAAATAAAACATGTGAAAAAATTATTGTAAAAAACAACCTATTTGAAACTTTGGGATAAATATTGTATATCAAAATATGTTGGTGTTGAATGGGTTCACATAAAAAGCATTATTAACATAATATAATTTAAGGAATGAAAATCACGAAATTGACGTGAATAAAAATCCCGAAGATTTTCCAGAAAAAAATTACTAATGATCGACACTAAAATCATATATGAATTTTGCCTTTTGAAAACAGCAATAATTCATCACTAATTTCGGTTCAAATTTTTATTTTCATTTAGAAGTAGTCAAAATAATTAAGTCAAACTACACGTATCAAACTTTATTTATGATTTATAATTTATATAGTGATTATGATAAATTGATTTTCTAACAGCTAATGTTAAAATATATATTATATAATAAACGATAAAATTATGGAACCTATGAATATTTATTAATGTCATAAACATTTATACCTAATTTATCCAAAAATTTAGTTGCTTTAGAATTATCTTGTAAAGCAGCCTTTATTAACCATTTAATTCCCTCATTCTCATCATTTGAGATACCACATTTTCCTTTATAATATATATCACCCAAATTAAATTGTGCGGTAGAATTATTTCCCTCATTAGCGGCTTTTTCAAGATATTCCAAAAATATTTGTCGATTATCATCTTCACCGATAATATTTGATAAAGTAAAAGCATAACGTAATTGAGCATCATGGTTACCTTCATCAGCAGCTTCTTTAAGTAATTCTCTACCTTCTTCTTCACGTCCTTTAATATCATTAAGAAGTCCGTCCCATAAATAACGACCTTTCCAATATTTTGCTGTTGTATTGTTATTTTTTGCATGGAAATCAAAACATTCCCATGCTTTTTGATGTTCCTTATTTTTAAAAGCTCGAATGCCTTCTTCTAATGAAATTACTGGTTTTATACCAATATGACTAATATATTCATCTGATAATTCTAAATCAGCATCGCTTATTTCTTTTGATCCATCTAAATCCAATTTATCAGGAAGTATTCCTGATGAATTGTCGTCAAACATATAACGAACAGAATTATATAATTCTTCTAACATATCCAATAATTTCATAAAAGAAATACGCTCATGCGGATTTTGCTTCCAAACTATATAAAAATTGGATAATGTATAATTTTTTAGTGAAAGTATGGTGCATTATAATGCAGAAATATTTTTTGTTTTTTTAAAAAAAAAACTTACTGTCATTTATAATTTTTTTATATTCTTCTTGGTAGGTTTTAGGAGATGGACTAAATATAATTCTTTCTCTACCACCTTTAGTAACGTGCTTTCCAATTTTATCTACTTCCCAACCTTGATATGGAATCTTTTCAAAAGCAAGTTCCCAAAGTAACATACCAAAACTAAAAATTTCACATTGGGTTGTGTATCTAGAACCGTCTAATTTTTCAGGGGCTAACCAAGAGATTATATCTTCTGTTGCTAAACTCATCGTAGTAGTCTTTCCATCGAAAAAACGGGCCAACTCAAAGTTATAAATTTTAGGTTCTAAACTTTCTGTCATCAAAATATTTTCACACCTCAGGTCATGATGTAAAATATCAGCCTCTTGTAAAAATATAAGACCACGGCAGATTTCAAGAGCAATTCGAACCTTATAATGCCATAGGATATGCTTTTTTAAATAAAGTTGCCTCAAAGTCCCACGCTCAGCCCATTCAAAAACCATAACATTATTAATTTCAATTTTTGAAATACCATAAAATCTAAGAATATGTTTACATTCAGATAATTTTACTAAAATTTCGAGATGTCTTTGTATTTTTGAACTCTCCTCAATTGATTCCTCAGTGAATTTACAAGCTACTTCTTGCCCTTTATAAATTTTCCTAACTATAAGGTTAGGTTTTTTACCACGTTTATCATCAATTCTTCCTCGAGCGGGGGATGTTAAATCTTTTGAATCAATTTTATTTGCGCCATATATAGGTTTATCATCATCTAGTAAATGCTTTTTCATATGCCTTACCATATCATAAAGAATGTTAACTTTATTTTTATTCTCAAGAATATCATCATGCATTTTTTCAAGATATTTTGACATTTCGGCCAGATCTTCTCTTAAAGCTTCTTCATCAATTTTTCTTTGCTCTTCATTAGCAACTGCTATAGTAAAATGTAAATCTCTCATTGCAACATCATAATCATTTGTAAGTTTTTGAAAATTTTCTTTAACAAAATATGCTTTTGTATATTTTCTAAAACCATGAATATTTGTAATATCCGCAGCAAATTCTTTGATTTCTCTTAAAACATAAATGAATCTGTTAAAAGCTTTATAATATCCATTATCACGAAGTTTACCCTCATTTTTTTGTTTCCTACGTTTTAATGTATCTATGGCATTCTCGGTTAATTTCACTCTGTTAACTAGAGTTTCGCAAATATTTTTATTATATTCTGCCGTTTCATAAATTTCTATAATTTTACTTATTAAATCTGTAGCTATTTTAATTAAAGGTAAGTATGGAACAATAGCTTCTCCGGTAGCTCCAGCTACTATTTTAATGGTAATTCCTTCCATTAGGTATTTTTTTTTTTATTTTATAAAAAAAAGAAGAAAAATTTACTGATGAATTATTAACTAGGATGCTTTACTTATAATGAAAATTAAAAATATATTATAATATACGTATTATAATATACATAATGATAGTAGTATATATATATATATATATATATATACTTCTTTATTTTCCTTTCTTTAACGTTTATTACAAATCCAAAATTGCTTTGTTTAATTTCACCTATTACATTGGAAAATTTTCTCCTATTATCAACTGTGTGTGCAATTAGCCAAATAACCTTTCATGAAATCCTTTTTTTTGACATTTGATATAATTAATACTTTAAATGGAAAAATTCAAAAAACTTTGATGCTTTACCAAAAATGAAATGATCTGCGGTTTCACAATTAATTACATTCAACGTTTTCCGATTTTATCTTTCAATTACTTATCATTTCAAACAGAGTTAGTTGATTATCTTTTTGTTTCCAAATCGTGAATGTACACATTACCTCATTATTAGTCATCATCATTTTTTTAATGAAATGTAACAAATTGATAAAAAAAATGGCAATTATTTATTGTATTACCGCATGTATGATATGTGTTCACAAACCGGAGATGAGATGGATTTATTTTAATATTTAAAATATTAAATTAAATTATAAATGTATCCTAAAATAAGCTAGAATAACTCATAATAAATAATGGCAAATGGTTAACTATGTTATTGCAGTCTCAAAAGGAAATATTCAACGAACTATTCGCCGTTGTTTGTAGATCCGTAAGGATAACTCGGATATTAGATAACATATTTAATATAGTAAAAAATTTGTAAACTTAAAAAAATGTTTTCTATTATTCTATTTTAGGTTTATTTTACTATAGGATAAGAGAAAACGAAAAAATTTCTTGTAGATAGTATGATAAATTGTAGTCGAGTTATATATCAGCGAAATTAGTGAAATTTGATGCCAATTAAAAACTCCCACATTTGATTAAGTCTTAATTCCATAAGTTGCGGGTCACTCAGTCACACTCAGCCATTAGATATTTAATTCCGAGTTATATACCAAGGGAAGGAATAAAATTAAACATATTTCTTGTTAATAAAATTAACAGAATTAATGAAGGACGCGTGCCACTTAATTTTTTAATGTATCCGCCTGGCAAGGAGTTGCTTAAGTTAATTATTAATAATTCATCTAGAATAGCCCGCTAATGACTTTTGTTGATTTTTTAACGCTAGGCTGAATTTTTTTTCTCTTACTTTATTCTTTGGATGTCATCTGCTATTACTTGACGACTCGTCACTTATATTGTATAATTTTTCTTTTGTATTTTTTTTTTATCATGTAAATTTCTAATATAAAAAAAAAATTTCACTATATTTTTCCTTTAATTTATTTTTATTTTGCAAGCCTGATTTTACCAGAAAAACCCATAAAAATATCTCAAAAAAAAAAAAAAAAAAAAAAAAAAAAAAAAAAAAAAAAAAAAAAAAAAAAAATAAAAAAAAAAAAAAAAAAAAAA
>QZLH01000331.1:17932-43196 GCA_003833135.1 Oehlia diaphana | reverse complement strand
TTTACCAGAAAAACCCAAAAAAATATCTCAAAAAAAAAAAAAAAAAATGAAAATAACTGAAAACTAGTGAATAAGCAAAATTATTAAATGAAATCGCAATAAATAAATCCGCAAGATCTAATAACTAAAGTGATGATGATTATATCCAAAAAAAAAAAAAGAACACGATGAAAAATCGAGATATAAAAATAAGAGTAATTACAACCCAAACAAAACATCAAAGAACCGAGAAAGGACTGATTAGTAATAAAAATAAAATCAATAAAAAAAACTGTACTTACTGAATTAGAAAACGTTACTATAAATAAATTAATACAAAAAAGGTAAGTTAAATTTTGGTCACGTTGGTGAACAAACTGACAATTTGCTAGACTCGAGAGTGATTGTTTTCATAATTGTTAATTGTTTAAAAATCTTTCAGATAAAAGGTAGAAAATTAGTCTAATTTACTTTGAAACCGAAGTTCAAACTATGAACTATGCAGTTCAAATACCAGTTTATAAATTGCGTTTGTTATCCAAACTGCCAGTTTTTGAAATGAACCGAACTAATCCCTTAGCACGTTCCAACTTTATGCCAATTATTCTAATCAAATAATTTTTCAGAGTAAAGCGATCGAAGGACTATATTCCATAATTCTTTTTTATTTTCCATGATACTGGTAAGAATTGATAGCGGCGCACAGGTACTTTCCTCCTTTAAACCGCAGAAATTAAGTCCTTTTAAAAATGTTGTCCGCTAAAATAGAACCGAGTCCATTAGTGATATAAAGTTTGGTGACCGACAACTAATATCACGTTATCATAATGAATTAATTAGACGTGTCAAATGGTAGTAATATTATGCAGGAATGATAGAGCGGTAGACAATGAGCTATTGTCAGAAGCTTTTGAAACATAAAATGTCAATAACTTTCCATCCATCGATATTAGAAACAATACGAATTTAACAAACTATGTATATTTTATTTTATAATATTAATAGAATTAATTAATAGATGATTAGACATTTCAACATGTTAAAATTGACTTTATTTAATTGGCATGTCAAATGTCAAGGTGTTCCATTATCTATAATCATAAGATAAAATATACAGTAACTTGTGGGTTCATCTTGTTGGGATATGTTCGAATGATGGTAGTTTCACATATTTAAAATCGCATAGACCGCTCTAATACTTTCGACAAGTTGCCCTATAAATATTTATATACCGAAAATCTATTAATAAAGTATTGAAAGATACTGAATGATATTGAAAGTATATGATTATGAATTATGCATTTTCAACATGTTTTTTCAGTATTTGAGGTACTGAAAAATGCAATATTTAACGTCTAACAGGGTAACAGCATCGAAAACGTATAAAATGGTGCGGTACGGTCGGTATAGTAAACATTATTAGAGGTGTCAGTTATTCAAGCAATATACTGATTGTGTGTTCTTTTAACGTGATGACGTCTGAAGGTAGTGTTCATATTATTTGGCATGGTGCTTAAAGCAAATAAACCTCCTACTACATTATCTTCTTCTTCAAAAGGTTTACTTTAAAGACTTGATCATGTGACGAAACATACACCAAAATCTGTGTAGAAATAAAGGTAGTTAGGTACAGTTGGAGTGTTTTCTAATACATAAATTGAACAATACTTTTCATAAAAATGTTTGCTGAACTTACTAGTAAATCATATTATATTTACTTAATGATAATACCCGCCATACGTATCATTAGTGATCATACCGTATACAGTCGATCAGGCCCTCGTTATGAGAAAATTCGTTCATGTTAAAACGAATTATTCGGTATAGTGTACATTTGTAAATTTGTAAAACGTCATGATCATGAGGCGAAACATAAGTCATCTACCTTTTGATAAAATAAATTTGCTTATTTGAGAAAAATTTCATGAAAATCAACTTAGTTATACTAAAATTCGTTTTTAAAAAATCCATTATAAAAGGTTATTTTGTATATGCGAGTTACTTTAAATTAGTGATACCGTATAACGGGGCCACAGTACCCCGGGTATGATACAGATTTCAGAGGTTTTGACCTTACACCCACCACTCACCATTGCGTGAGTTTTTATTATTAGTAGATATGTAGAAAACTTATTTAATAATTGAGTATTATCATGTGTAATACCTAGGCGTTCTTTTTTGTAGGATACTGTGCATAGGGGTACTGTGGCGGTGTGGCCCGCAAAGCACGGTATTTGTATAACGAGAATTTTTTCATATGTTAAAATCGGAGTAATACGAAAAGGTGAAATAATCTATTGTAAAATATTGTATAATTTATTAAACTCTTCTGCAACTGATTTGATAATCGATAATAAAGTCAAAAAAAAGTCTTTCTCGTTCCACGTTAAAGAAATATTATTTTCGCGTATATAGAATAATATTTCGCTTATAAAGTTACTTACCCAAAAGAAAAATATTAACTCCACTTGTTTTACACGAAAATATTATTATTATCTTGCTCATTGTTCACACCATACTATACTTTTTGGTTAACTCGACACCACTCCTTTTCGTCTTACCGTAAAATCGGTACCACACAAAGATTTGTATCAAAATTCGGCCGAATGTAGAAGCTACGGAATCCAAGGGTTTAACCAGTGCAAATTTTCAAAATGACGCCATTTTGTCATTTACTAAGTCTGTCAAAGTGTAAACCAAAATTAAAGTAACATTTCGGCCTGCATTAAGGTCACATGACTCAAATAATAACTTAAATGACAAAGTAACACGTGACAATTGTGACATGTCATCTATGTCATTTGTTCAACAAATAAATTATTCAAATTTCAAATTGTATTGTTTGAGCTTAGCTTGTTAGATTTATCTAATCAAGACGGATTAAATGTTTATAATAATTTTAGTAATTTCAAGTTTGTAAAGCTTGCATCGTTGATAATTTTATGATCCAATTTTTGGGGTTTAATTTGCATCCTATCACAAGATAACGCGAATTTACGCCTAAAATTACAGATGAAATTACGTTACCGTATATTATTAAAGATCAGAACACGTAACAGTCATTGATAATCTTAAGACTAGGGATGCTTTAGGATTTGAGTAAGCCATCATCAATCGAGTTTATTGGTCATGTGATTTACTAGTAATATTTAACGATATATGCTTAAAATAGATTCAAAATCAAGGTTTTCATAGCAGACAAAAAAATACATTTGATCTTGAACCATTTTAACTGTACAGATGATTCATCAAACTTTACGCAAGTAATTAATTTGTTCACAAAAATAACGAAAGACCGGTCCTCGATCCTTTTTGGCAATTAATGGTATTATTATTGATAACAAGAAAGAAAACAAGTAATAGGAAGCAGTTAGCATATAAAATTGCGATAAATATATTACTATATATTTTAAATGTGGATTTCTTTGCATATAGTATCTCACAGTAATAATTTGCCTGGGCAAGCAAAATTACTAATAAACTCATGAAAATAGTTTCAAAGCATGTTTTTTTTTGGAGTACGAGTTGTGTAGATGGTTGGAAGTCGAACGAACAGCTTGGGCAATCTAAAACCACATCAATACAAATAACTCAAAAATAAAAATTTGTAGCACTGTCTCCATGTTCATATTTTTATTTTTATTTTATTAATGAAAGTAGATTATTACATAAAAGTCAAAAAATGAACAAATACTACTAACTACCCTCGCAAATAACAACCTACTCTAACCAGTGGGACAAACTAGGAAGAAGACACGAAATGAAATTAAATGTAACATAACCCCAAGTTCATTCAACCACAAGATGTCCACTGCCTCCTATTACCTCGGATTAAAATCTTACACGTAAGCGCAACTCTAACCGTAACCCGTAGGTCGCAACCCGAAACCGCCAGCCCCTGGTTGGTAAAAGCCCCACACTGGTCGATAAAAATAAATTCTTCAAGTGACTATATTACCAGAGTTAATAAATTTCCTAAGACTAAGTTAGAAAGTACAGAAATTTCTTTCTTCCAGCTTGGAATCCTCAACAAGTGTACCCGAAGCGTCCAACAAGTTGGGTGAGCGTCGCTGGAAACATGAGTTACAAATAATAGAAACCAAGTTGGTGTCGGCCAATTTATTTAGGACAGCTCCTGTAAATAAAAGTATCTCCGGTATGCGTGAAATATTATCTCTGACCTTTGACTAGTCTAACCGCAGTAAAAACCCGTGACAGTCCATCATGTGCTCAACGTAATCTCACCTGACCAAAAACTGATTACAAAAGATCTGCACCCTCCTTAATTTACGCCCAGTCTCCATGTACATAATGTACATATGTACATAGAATGGATTTTATCTATTTAAATTCGTGTCCTTCAGGGGTATACATATCATTGTATGTAAAAATTATCTTTTTGACCCCTGTACGACATCCTTTTTTGACCCTCCAATATTGTAATACAGCATATGCGGGTCAAAAAAATAACACGGGGAGGGTCAAAAAGGTTAATTTTTGCCTCCATACGGTACACAATTCCAGCTAGTACATAATGAAGGAGTATACTTCTGGTATTATGATCACCGTATTAATCGCCGTTCATTTCCATAATATGCAGGTATAAATTTTATGGAAGAGTCGTAAAGAATTTTTTTGATAATTTAGGAAAATTATTTTTGAAATAGACCTAATGTTAATAAATAATTCTGAAAAAGGCTGATAATAATCACAACATACATTAATGTTTTAATAAAAAAAAAAAGAGAAACAATCAAGGAGAAAATATCATTCATTTATTCCTAGAATTTTACAATAAAATGTTACATCGTTTTAATATTCTTTATACGGTTAACAAATTTGTTATCCTTTTAGCTCTATGCGGTCTAAAATTATTGTCGAATGTGATTACAAGATACCGCACGTTTTATGTAGTTTATTCTGCAAACTCCGTATTGTTACTTTTGTATCTGTTATTGATATCATTAATTATTATCTAAATAAGAACGGTCAATCGGATTAACCAGTTAATAATTAACCGATCAAAATATCCACTTCTTAATTTACCGTATTAGAATAAGCGAATTTGAGAAATTAAAATTCTGGTAGAAATTAGAATGAAATATTCAATCTCAGTTTTAAAAGTTTAGTTCCAGCTAAATTGTATAAGGCTGCGCAAAAGAAACCGCGTTTTTTTTAAGCCGCAATTATTATATAATTCTTTTAATTTAAATTAATTATTATTTTTTTTTATGACTCAAGCGACATAATTTTTCATTACAAACCCGAACGTGAGTAGATAATCTATAATTTTATCGTGCTTTGATTTTTCGTTACCACAATTTTTATTTTTATAGATGAAGTTTTAATATGTACATCTATTTAATATTTACATTTTTTTAATTTTTTTAAAAAAATATGTTACAAATTGTGCTGCGGAATTATTTCCCTCAAAGACCTTTTCCGATAAACTCATTCATTGTAAAGACAAATATCTTCGTCTGGTAATTCTAACTCATCATCCAGGTCTAAGTTTTTTTCGAGAAGTAATCCTAGTGAATTTTCGTCGAACATACAACGGATAGAATTATATAAATCTTCCAACATATCCAACAATTTCGTAAAAGAGGAAATACGTTCTTGTGGTTCTTTCTTCCAAGCTATAGATTTTTTTTTTTAAAAAAAAATAATTAAATTAAAATGCATGTTTTCCAATACATTTACACGAAACTACCCAATAAAAACGTATAATGAATATTCTTGAAACAAAATACTTACTCTCACTTATAATTTTTTTAAACCCTTTTTTGTAAATTTCAGGAGTTGAGGTTTCAAATAAAAATTTCTCTCTACCACCATTAATAACGTGGTCCCTAATTTTTCCTGCTTCCCAACCTTTATATGGAATTTTTTCAAAAATAAGTTCCCAAAATAACATGCCAAAACTAAAAATTTCACTCTGAATTGTGTACGGGGAAGCGGTTAATATTTCAGGAGCTATCCAATGCAATTTATTATCTGCCACAGGATTTGTAGTATTCTCATCACAAGAGTAACGTACTGACTCGAAATTATAAATTTTGGGTTCCAAACTTTCTGCCATTAAAATATTTTTGCATTTCAGGTCATTATGTAAAATACCATTCTCTTGTAAAAATGTAAGTCCACGACAAATTCCAAGTACAATCCGAACCTTACAATGCCATTGAATTTGTTTTTCTAAATAAAGCTGCCTTAAATTTCCAAGCTCAGCCCATTCAAAAACCATAACATTATGATTTTCAACTGTCGAAATACCGTAAAATCTTAGAATGTATTTACATTCAGATATTTTAATTAAAATTTCAAGAAGTCTTTGTGATTTTGAATCCGTTTTCATTTCTTCTTTGTTATTTGAAATGGATTTACAAGCTACTTCTTGCCCCTTATAAATTTTCTTAACTATAAATTCGCCACGTCGGTCATCAGATTTTCCTATTTTAGGATTGGCTAAATCTTTTGAATCAATCTTATTTACACGAAGTAAAGTTTTTTTATACGTAAGTTTTGTTTTTAGTTGATCGAGAATTATAACAACTTCCTGAATATTCGGACGTTCAACTGGTTCATAACTCCAGCAGTCTAAATAAATAATTAATAAATCAATAAATTAATTCTATAATAAATAAGCTTAGAAAATCAATACATAATTAGACATAGGCAGTCATGCTCATAATCTTTATCCAAAGATCGAAGAGAATTTGATCATACCGCCATTAAAAAAAAACGAATATGTTGTGAATCGTAACGCTCTTTTCCTCGTTGATAATTCATTCCCGAACGCAGTAACTTACACCACCTATCTGCTAATCTTTGGTAATAAAACATCAAATTACCTTTATACAAGTCACTATATTCTACAGGAGTGCCATTGATAGTTTTTTCCCTTAACCCATTTGATATTTCCGTGCTTAATCTTATATCGTAATAATTATTACGGAATGGCTTATGTCCACTTGAAATTTGCCACATTATAACCCCAACACTATATACATCAGATTTTTTATTTAATTCATAATTTTTGTTGCTGAAACATTTTGGGTCTATATAAGGTATTACACCAAATATATCATTAGTTTCATTAGATTCTTCAGAAGATATTTCATTAGATATTCTTTTTGATAACCCGAAATCTGCCAGTTTAACGGTTTTTTGATGTATAAGTATATTGTTTGCATGCTATTAATAGAAAAAAATAATTAATTTCAATATTAAAATGCATAAAATAAAAGTCAATTTAAAATATTTAAAAATTACCAAGTCACAGTGAATAATATTATTATCATGTAAATGTGACACTGCATTTGCCAATTGTAAAGCTAATCTAAATTTATCATTCCAATCAAGTTCATTAAAGTGCTCATTTAAATATGTATTTAGTGTACCACTATCAGCATATTCTAATACTAAACAATATTTATTCATTTGATAAACTGCATCTACAAAAATTATAAAAATTATAAATAATTAAAAAATTATTTCATACAACAGAGGAGAATTATTTGTCATACCAGTATCTATTTTTGTGTATCCGTAGAACCGTAGAATGTTCTCGTGAAGATTAACAAGCTTGTGTAATTTTAACTATATCATTATACATACTACATTTGTTAAACTCGTTATATATTAAAAAAAAAATCAAAAAAAAAAAATTGGTACCTCTCTAACAATTTGAGCTGTTTTATCTTTATCAAAAGTTTTCAATGCAAAAAACTTATTTTTCCGAACAGCACGTGATACAACTCCGGAGGAACCTCTTCCTATCATTTGAATGTCTTTGAAGCCTGAATAATCATATTTTTTACTTGTTGATTCTAGCCAACCCGTTTCAGATAAATTTGTTTCTTTGTTTTTTAAAATCCTTTTTAGTAACCTCTTGAATTTTCTTTGTATTCTTATAGGCTTAGCAAGGATCATTTTTAGTTTTAGTTATCTTCAACCTCCTCATCGTTATTTTATACAATTATCTCAAGAAAATAATGTAACACAAAAATATGCAAACACTTTCATCGTACCATACAGATTTGAATTTCTTTTTAATGAGTCTAATTTAGTAAATTTTTTTAGATTCACGTGCAAAATGTAACACAACGTAAATATTATTATTTCTAAAAAAACTTTAATAATTGTAAAAGGAAAATCACACAACCAAAGTATTACGTAAAAAGTTAGGAAAATAATGCTTTTTACAATAAAAAAACAGGGCATTAAAAAAAGAAAAGAAATTCCTGATACGAGTTTTAAAAGAAAATCAATATTGCATCATATTTACGTGAAACATAACCGCAAATAGAAAAATGGCGTAACAACGCCACAAATAACCAAACAGCTATCCGCCTATCCCGGTATAAATATTTTTATAAGAGTTACTATAAATTGCATTTTTTATATTTTTTATATATTAAAAAAATTAAATAAAGATCTTCATATCACGTGCTGTATGATGTTCAGATTTCATAAACATCTACTCCATATTGGTTTAATAATTTAGTTGCCTTAGAATTATCTTGTAAAGCAGCTTTTCTTAACCATTTAATTCCTTCATTTTTGTCTTTTGGAATATTACATTTTCCTTTAAAATATATGTCACCCAAATTAAATTGTGCAGTTGGATTATTTCCCTTAATAGCGGCTCTTTTAATATATTCCATAAATATTTGCCGATTTTCTTCATCATCAAGGATTTGTTTAAAAGTAAAAGCGTAACGTAATTGAGCATCAGAATTTCCTTCATCAGCTGCTTCTTTAAGTAATCTTTTACCTTCTTCTTCGCGTTCTTGAATATCATCAAGATATCCTTCCCAAAGATAACGACCTTTCCAATATTTTGCTTCTATATTATTATTCTCCGCATGAAAGTTAAAACATTCCCATGCTTTTTTGTGATCCTTATGTTTAAAAGCTTGTATACCTTCTTCTATTGAGATTACTGGTTTTACGGGACTAATGATCTTATCTGGTAATTCTAAATCGGCATCACTCGTTTCTTTTGATCCATTTAAATCAAATTTATCATAAAGTATATCTGACGAATTGTTTTCTTGCATACGAATGGAATTATTTAACTTTTCTAACATATCCAATAATTTCATAAAAGAAATGCGTTCTTGTGGTTCTTGTTTCCAAGCTATATGTATTATTAAATGTACAATTTTTGTGTCAAATTTCCAATAAAAATACTCAAACATACTTAAAGAAATTACTTACTATCATTTATAATTTTTTTATATTCTTGACAAATTTTAGGAGTAGAAATTCTTTCTCTATGACCTTCAGTAACGTGCTTCACAATTTTTTTTGGTTCCCAACCTTGATATGGAATCTTTTCGAAAGCGAGTTCCCAAAGTAACATTCCAAAACTGAAAATTTCACATTGAGTTGTGTAACGAGAACCAATTAATTTTTCAGGAGCTAACCAAGGGATTATATCTCCTGCTGTGGTAGGATCTATTGGTGTTGAAGTAGTATTTCCATCAGTATAACGTGCTAACTCAAAATTGTAAATTTTAGGTTCTAAATTTTCCGTTATTAAAATATTTTCACATTTCAGGTCGTGATGCAAAATATCAGCACATTGTAAAAATATGAGGCCACGGCAGATTTCAAGAGCAATTCGAACTTTGTAATGCCATAAGATATGTTTTTTTAAATAAAGTTGTCTCAAAGTCCCAAGTTCAGCCCATTCAAAGGCCATAACATTTTTACATTCAATCATTGAAATACCATAAAATCTAAGAATGTGTTTACATTCAGACAATTTCATTAGAATATTAAAATGTCTTTGTGTTTTTTTGGAACATATTTTCATTTTTTCTTCTTCATTATTTGGAATGTATTTACAAGCTACCTCTAGTCCTTTATATATTTTCCTAATTACAAAATTAGGACCTTTACCACGTTTGTCATCAGATTTTTCTCGTAAGGGAGATGATAAATCCTTTGGTTGTATTCTATTAACGTCATGCAAAGGTTGTTTATCATCATCTAAATGGTTCATCATATGCTTTACCATATCAGAAATAATCTCGGCTTTATCATTGTTCTCAAGGATATCGGTACGTATTTTTATGAGATATTTTGACATTTCTGCCAAGTCTTCCTTTAAAGCTTCTTCGTCAATTTTTTTTTGATCCTCATTAGTAATTGCCATAGTAAATTGTAAATCTTTCATTATAACATCATAATCATTTGTGAGTTTTTGGAATTTTTCTTTAACAGAATATGCTTTTGTATATTTTCTAAAACCATGAATATTTGTTATATCCGCAGCAAATTCTTTAATTTCTTTTAAAATATAAATTAATCTGTTGAAAGCTTTATAATATTCATCATCATAAAGTTTATCTTCATTTCTTTGTTTTCTACGTTGTAATGTATCGATAGCATTCTCGGTTAATTTCACTCGGCCTACTAAAGTTTCACAAATATTTTTGTTATATTCTGCCGTTTTATAGATATCAATAATTTTATCAACTAAATCTGTAGCTACTTTAATTAAGGGTATATATGGACCAATAGCTTCTCCAGCGGCCCTTATAGTTTTCATAGCCTCTTCCATAATCTTTTAACTGATTGTAATAAAATTTTCTTTTTGCCTTTTTTGTGCAGTCACAAATTTTACAGGGTACAAAAAATGATGTTTTTGATGTGGTTTAATTATCGATAATATTACGATTATTGTAAATAAAATGATGCTTAATATATATATACATTGGGTACTTTATCGCATGGAAATTTCCATACTAAATAATTGTAACGCGTCGTAATTATTTATAATTTGTTCCTTTGGTGATATTCCTTTTTAAATTTGGGATAAAAATAAATAAGAAATCTTGTTTACTTTTACAAAGGTAATTATAATATATTTAAATTTAACGTCAACTAAAATATTAATAAGGGTCACTAATAAAAAAAAAAAAATTTTTTTTCTATAAAATTGAATTTTTTTTATTGAAAATGAAGTTTCACAAATTCACAAATTCTGGAGATTTTCTCCGGTTGAGATCAACCTTATCAGTTACAGATTTACGCCATTGTGCATTGTTTTTAAAGCTTTCAATAATTGTCATTTTTGGATGAATTGCTTTGTTCTAGTTTATTTTTTTTTTTATTATGCACATAAACTTAGAAGTTAACAATTTTTTTTTTTGAATTCAATTCACACATGAAAATGAATACCAGTTAAGGAATATCCTGAATGATAACTTTCTGAACGTGATAACTAAGTTCCAATGAATCCTAATTTAGGATAATGGCGTTAAAAAAAACATAAAAAAGGTTCAATTTATAACTAAAATGAATTCGAAATCTTAAAAGATGTTGGTACTAAAAAAATTAAAGCGGTGGAACAGCAGGGGAAAAAATAATATCGGAAACATCAACTGTAACGATCTGTTAGAAAATTTTATTAACGAAAACAAGATTAAATGTTACAAATATTCGGAATTTAAACATTTTAAACCGATGGACAGAGGAGATAATTTAGTCCGTGGTAATGTGAATGATGATTGTTTCGTCTTGAAATCCTTCAGTAATGACGATAAAACTATTAACAAAGTTGTCTATGAGGTAATATACTATGTTTGAAACTTCGATAAATTTTATATTGATGCTTTTTACTTGTTAGTTAGAAATGTTACATGCTGTCGATCATGAAAATATTTTACGATTTTACGGAATTACAAGAATAGAAGGTATACGTTCAATAAACTAAAATTTTGAACGTTAATTTGTACAATCAGAAACTTTATTTTCTAAAAACCCAGTGGTAGGATAATAAAACTCGCTAAATTAATTTATTTCACACCACTTTATTTTCATTTTTTTCAGGCATACCTCAAATAAATAAACATATTTTAGTTTTGGAATATGCTGATAGTGGTACATTAAATACTTATTTAAACAAGCATTTTAATGAACTTAAATGGAATGATAAGCTTAGCTTAGCTTTTCAATTGGCTAGTGCGGTATCATATTTACATGATAGTAGTATTGTCCATTGTGATCTGGTAATAATTTAATATATCTTTATAAATTTATTATTTTATGCAAATAACATTGAAATTAATCATCATTATTCTAATAAAATAATAGCATGCCAATAATATACTTATACATCAAAAATGTATTAAATTGGCAGGCTTTGGTTTACCATCAGAAGCATCTAATGAGACTAGTAATCCACTACATTTATTTGATGTTATACCCTATATGGATCCTAAAAGGCTTGAGATTGCAAATTATGATTTAGATAAGCGTTCAGATGTGTATAGTGTTGGAGCACTTTTATGGCAAATTTCAAGTGGACGTAAGCCATTTCATGCTGAAAATTATGATATAAGTTTATCATCAGCAATATATCAAGGGAAGAGAGAAGATGATATTGATGGAACTCCAATAGTGTATAGTAATTTATATAAAGGTAATAATGTTTAATTCATTATTTAATTAAAGGTTTTATTATACTAATTAATTTATTTATTAGAATGCTGGAATTATGAGCCAGATAAACGTCCAGATATGAAAGAAGTTGTTTCAATTATTCGGTCGGTATTAGATAAAACTCAGTCTACTATTAATATTCAAGAAGAAATTAAAGATGATGCAACTGAATGGGTTGAAGATATCTTGAAAAATGAAAAAGTTGAATTCATATCTTTTAAAGATTTAAAAGATCCAGTATCACTTGGCGAAGGAGGTTTTGGACGTACTATAAAAGCAATTTGGAGCAGAACGGGAAACTATGTCGTTTACAAAAGATTAATTAACACAGCCGCTATTAAATATAATACATGTGAAGCGTTTATCCATGAATTGAAAATCAATCTACATCTGCCTAATTATAGCGATAGAATTATACGTTGTTTAGGCATTAGTAAAGGTAATTAATATATATATAATTATATTTACTTAAATCCTTAATTCTTTAATAATTTTCTTTTTTTTTTTAGATGATAAAGATTATTTGCTTGTTACACAATATGCCGATGGTGGTGATCTTCGAAATTATCTCAAGAATAATTTTAAGAAATTAACTTGGGATGACAAAAAAAAATTAGCATTTCAAATCGCAGATGGACTAAATTACTTACATAAAGAAAATGTTTTGCACAGAGATCTGGTTAGCATATTTTTTACGTTATTTAATTATTTAATGATTATTATTAATTAATAAATTACCATTTATTTTAGCATTCGAAAAATATCGTCATTCATGAAAATAATGCCAAGATCATAGATTTTGGTATTTCAAAAATTCAAGATCAAAAATCCGAAACCTCTATATACGATCGCGGTATTATTGCTTACGTGGAACCTAAACGTCTTTCAAATATAAATTTCCTACATACTACAGCTTCAGATATTTATAGCTTTGGTGTATTAATGTGGGAAATTTCCAGTGGGCATCCTCCATTTAAAAATAGCGGCTATTACCGTAGTGATAAAGATGCACTTATTTATGCTATTAATAATGGACTACGTGAAAAACCAATTACTGGTACCCCTAAAGAATATGAAGAGCTTTATAAAAAATGTTGGGATCAAGAACCTAACCAAAGACCGATTATGAGTAAAATACTTGAAGAATTTGCAAAGATGGGTTTTGGAGTTAATTCGGGTAAAAAAATTGAATTAATTGAAGGTATGTACTACTTGCAAATTACATTGTTGTTTTTTATATCAGCTAATATTAATACCTAAATATAGATGCTGATGATGGTGGTGGTAGTGATTGTGATGATGATGATGATGATGATTTATATAGTAAGTTTATAGTTCTTATTGGGTAAATCAAAGTGGGGCTCCGCAACTAATTAAGTTTTGTATTCTAATAATTTAAATTATTTATTTATTATTCATATTTTAGTTAGATCTTAATAATATATCAGTGATTTGATTGTAGATAATTTGCAAAAGGCTGGCTTATAAGAACTAAATAAGCTAAATCAATTAGGATTTAAATAGTTGTCATTCTTATTTCTTATGTAAAGGCCATAAAATCAAGTTCAAAGTAGGGTGGATTGCTTAAGCAGTTCGGTTCGGGTTCCAAACAAACTTGAAACCGATCCAGTCTCATCTACACAACTCGGATTTCAAAACATGTTTTGAAGCTATTTTCATGAGTACATGAGTATTTTAGTAAGTTTGCTTGCTTAAACAAAGCCTGATTTATGTTACTGTAAATATTATACGCAAAAAAAATTCACAAATATTTTGTTTATTAAAACAAATCACATTTAAAATGTACAATAATCATAATATTTATATTGACTATCTACTTGTTATTTATTTGTTTCCTTCTATGCTATCAATTATAATGCCTATCAAGTGCCAAAGGAAATCGGTCTTTCGTCATTTTAGTGAACACTCAGTTTGTTACTTCTGATAATGCCTCCGTTCTATTTTTATTAGTATCACTAGAAGTTAAGCTATTTGTGCAATGAATTATTTGTGCAATAAATGGTTTAATTTCAACGTCAATTAAATGGAAGATTATCCAAAAATAGAACAATTTAAAATCTTAAAAATTTTTTTCATAATATTGGTGTGCGTAATAGTCCTAATGAAAATAAAAATGAAAGTAACTAATGTATTTCAAAAAAATCACCTGAAATTATTACTTATGCAACTAGGTCATAGCGATGTTTATAAATTATATATCAACTCCAAAATTACTATTATACTATTAGAAATTACGGAGGTGATAAAAGCTATAAACATTAATTAAAATTTGAAACTGAAAGAAAAGATAGAGTTTATTTTTTATTACGTATGTCTTGAGTGTACTCATAATAACATTGTTATTGGGCAATGTCAAATTTGGGCGGTTATATTTAGGTCTTAACTAAAATATAAATAATCAATATTTTAGAAATAATCAATTACAAAAAATTAAATGAAAACTAGAAACTTACTAAATATATCACCGTGTAAGTCTATTGTCGATTTACTACTATTTTCTATAGATTTTACGTTTAATTTATTGTAATTAAAAAACAATATAAAAATATAAAATTTAAGAATAATTGAACCCATACCTTCATCTGAAATATTTTCGACATTAATTGCATTTCCAAACCCCATTTTTGCAAATATATCTAATATTACGCTAGCAATTGGTCTTTGTTTAGGCTCTTGATCCCAACACATTTTATAAAGTTTTTCATATTCTTCAGGGGTACCAGGAATTGGTTTTTCACGTGCTCCATTTTTAATAGACAAACAAAGAGAAGCTAAATCACTTTCACTAAAGCTATTATTTTTAAATGGAGGATACCCGCTAGAAATCTCCCACATTAAAACGCCAAAGCTATAAATATCGGAAGATTTTTCACATTGAAAATTTGAATTGAAAATACGTTTGGGTTCCATATAAGCAATAATGCCACGATCACGCATATAGGCTTCAGATTTTTGACCTTGAATCTTGGATATACCAAAATCAATAATCTTGGCATTAGTTTCGTGAATAACGATATTTTTCGAATGCTAGTAATAAATGATAATTATTAATTAACAATAAATATTAAAAAATTAAATAACGTAAAAAATGTGCTAACCAGATCTCTATGTAAAACATTTTCATTATGCAAGTAATTTAGTCCATCTGCAATTTGAAATGCTAATTTTTTCTTGTCATGCCAAGTTAAATTCTTAAAATTGTTCTTGAGATAATTTCGAAGGTCACCACCATCGGCATATTCTGTAACAAGCAAATAATCTTTACCGTCTAAAAAAGGGAAATTATTTTTATTTTAAGATATGAAAAAATTAGGATTGAAATAAATATTTTAAATTAATTACCTTGGCTAATGCCTAAATAACGTACAATTCTATCACTATAAATAGATACTAAATGTAAATGTATTTTCAATTCATGAATAAATGCATCCAATGCATTATATTCAATATTGGTTGTATTAATTATCTTCTTGTAAACAACGTATTTATTTGTTCTCGTCCAAATTGCTTTGTTAATATCTCCAAAACCA
Organism: Oehlia diaphana; assembly: GCA_003833135.1. NCBI lineage: Eukaryota > Fungi > Glomeromycota > Glomeromycetes > Glomerales > Glomeraceae > Oehlia > Oehlia diaphana. The sequence goes on along the minus strand of QZLH01000331.1, from coordinate 27,207 downwards.
CCTTCACAAAGGAATACTGGATCCTTTAGATCATTAAAGGGTATGATATTAACGCTTTGATTTTTCATGAAATTTTTAATCAATGCTGTTGCATAGTCTTCTTGAAGGTTATTGGATGATTTTAACTCATTAAGAGTCGAAACAACCTTTTGCATATCCGGACGTTCATCTGGTTTTGATTTCCAACATTCTAGATAACAAATAAGTTAGTATAGTAGAAGCTTTTAGTTATTAGATTTCAAATAAATATCATTACCTTCGTACAATTTACTATATCCAAGTGGAGTTCCAAAAGTAGCATCTTCTCTCCTCCCATGTATTATGGTTGATGCTAAATTTAAATTATAGCTTTCAGAATGAAATGGCTTGCGTCCGCTTGATATTTGCCATAAAAGCACGCCAATACTGTACACATCAGACTTTTGATTCAAATCATAATTTTTATCTTCAAAACTTTTGGGATCTATATAAGGTACCATTTTAAATAAATATAACGTATTGATTGAATATGACTCTTTCGATAATAAACCAAAATCTGCCAATTTGATATTCTTCTGATGCACATATATATTGTTTTCATGCTATCATTCGGAAAAAAAACCAAAAATAGTGAATAATTAATTATTTCAATAATAACTAACGTAATAATTGAAATATTACCAAATTATTGTGGCTAATGCCCTTATCATGTAAGTATGAAACGGCACTTGCTAACTGAAGTGCTAGTCGATATTTATCATTCCAATTAAGTTCATTAAGTTCATTAATATATCTATTTAAATAAGAACCTAATGTACCACCATTTATATATTCCAATACTAAAACATATTTATTCTGAACTATATCAGGAACTGTTTTTGGAAAAGAAAAATATTGTAAGTGAAAATTAATTTAAACCTTAGGTTAATAACTAGCAGAACATAAAGCAGCGTGAAATTCTTTTATCATACCGGTTTCTATCATTGTAATTCCGTGGAATTGTAAAATATTTTCATGAACGAATTTTCGATGTAATTTTAGCTGATGTATAAAAAAAAATATTCTAATTAGTCGGGAATATAATTATGTGTATATATTTTAGTCATTTTATATACCTCGCGGACAACGTTGTGAATAGTCGTATCATCATTATTGAAAGATTTTAAAATGAAAAATTCATCTTTCAAATCAGCACGAACAATGTTTTCACCGTTCTCTTTACTTTCTCTTATATTATTAAAGTCCGAATACATATAGTATTTGATTTTTTTTTTTCTAATTAAATTTTCTAGTGAATTATCGCTTATTTCATTATCAGTACCAATAGGATCATTTATCCCCACACCCTTGTTCTTTTTTCGGTTAAATACTGATTTTAGAGTATTCAACATTTTTTTCATTTTTTCTATTTTTTCTTATATTTCATCTTAGAAAATTTGTATTTTTATATGATTTTTTTATGACTTATTAATATCACATGTTAGATATAGGTTTAAACCATAAAAGGATATTCTCCCATTTACACATATAGAGGAATCCTATATTTGTTTTAATTTTCATGTGTGAGATTAACGTGCAGTGGCGCTAAGATTCTTTTTGAGTTATAATCGGAGAACATTTTCCGATGTGAAAGAAATTAAGTAATTTGTAACTTTGAAATCTAAAACAATTCGTTTTTTGAAATCAGCAGACTTTTTTTTATCAATGAACCAATTTTTTACAGGTTTTTTTTGCTTATTAATGTCAAAAAAGGAATATCATTAAAGAAATGACGTTACGTTTTCTTAATATATAAAGAAATGATTAATCCGAAGTAATTTGTGGAAATGTCATATTATAGACTCCGAAATATTAAACAAAGCAGTTTCTTTTTTTTTGGGTTCATAATAAAACTTAAGGAAAGAAAGAAAAAGTAAACCATTTGAGCTTTCAAGCCTTGATCATATACGAAAAGTAAATTCCTGTCCGAATATAAATTTCAAAGAACATTCCAATTTTTGGTTTTTTGAATTAATCTAATCATTGTCGTAATGGTATTCCCTATCTATACTTAAAATAGTAATCGTACTACAATGCAGATCCAACACACAATACACAAAACGCATAAACAAAGCCACAAAAACAAACAAAAATACAAAGCACAATTTTTTAATCCGGAAAATATCCAGGTAATATACGGAAAATATGCTGACGCATGCAAGATATGCCAAAGCATTGATGGATCATTGAGAGAACATGAAATGCTATTTTAAACAAAATATTGTGGCTCAACAATAGAAAAATAATAAAATTTGAAATCACGTGATACCAAGCCAATAAATACGACGCATGCAATTCGAGTATAAAGCCCAAATTTCTCTTAACATTTACCATGGCTTTATAACTTACAAAGATTTTTACATCATGAGAAAGTATAGAATCCAAATTTTGTAAATATTTGCATGAATTCACTTTCCGTTTTAATAATTTTAACGATTTATCAATATTCTTGGATCTTAATCCGTGAATATGGACGTCCAATGGCGAACCGTGAACGCTGGGGAGTATGATCTCTCCCAGTTGTAATTCTGCCCAGTTATTGTGAGAAAGTAAAACGATATTACTGATGTCTGGCAAATTTGTCTGAAAGACAATTAAATTTATTGAAATTTCAAATTGCTAACTAACATCTAATATTGCATCATAGATATCTTTGTCCAAGGTTTTTAATAATTTATCTGCTTTAAAATTATTTTGGTAAGCAGCTTTTAATAGCCATTGAATTCCCTCATTTTCATTCTTTGGAAAATTACATTTTCCTTTATAATATATATCACCTAAATTAAACTGTGCAGATTTATTTCCTTCATTAGCAGCGGTTTTGAGATATTTTAAAAATATTTGCCGATTTTCTTCTTTATCAAGATTTTGTTTAAAAGTAAAGGCGTAACGTAATTGAGCATCAGTATTTCCTTCATCAGCTGCTTCTTTGAGTAATATTCTACCTTCTTCGCGTTCTTTAATACCATCAAGATATCCTTCCCATAAATAACGACCTTTCCAATATTTTGCTGTTGTATTATTATTTTTTGTATGAAAGTCAAAACAATCCCATGCTTTTTGATACTCCTTCTTTTTAAAAGCCCGTATGCCTTCTTCTAATGAAATTATTGGCTTAATAATAGTTTCAACTGGTAATTCTAGATCAGTTTCTTTTGATCTATCTAAACCTAAGAGTTTATTAGGATGTATATCTGATGAGTCGTTTGTTGACGTAGTACGAACGTAACCATACAATTCTTCTAACATATCCAATAGTTTCATAAAAGAAATTCTCTCTTGCGGCTCCTGTTTCCAAGCTTTAATTGTAAAAATTAAAAATAATATTACATTTTTATCCCAAAATGTAAATTATATAATTTTTTAAAAAAAAACAAAAAATAAAAATAAAGATAAAAATAAATTACTTACTATCTTTTATAATTTTTTTAATTTTTTTATTTTCGGGAGTTAAATCTCCAAACGTAAATCCTTCTCTACCACCTTTAGTAACATGATCCCTAATTCTGTCTATTTCCCAATCTTGATACGGAATCTTTTCGAAAGTAAGTTCCCAAAATAACATACCAAAACTAAATATTTCACATTGGGTTGTGTATCGAGAATGGTTTAATTTTTCCGGAGCTAACCAAGGAATGATATCTTTTACTTTTTCTTGATCGGTCGGCAATGAATTAGAAATTCCATCAAAAGGACGCGCTAATTCAAAATTATAAATTTTAGGCTCTAAGCTTTCTGTCATTAAAATATTTTTACATTTTAAGTCATGATGTAAAATATTAACATGTTGCAAGAATATAAGTCCACGGCAGATTCCAAGTGCAATTCGAAGTTTACAATGCAATGTAATTTGCATGCGTTTTTGTTCATAAAATTGTTTTAAAGTTCCACGTTCAGCCCATTCAAAAACCATAACATCATGATTGTCAATTGTTGAAATACCATAAAATCTAAGAATATGTTTACATTCGAATAGTTTTGTCAAGATTTCGAGAACCTTTTGTGTTTTTGAACACTCTTCTTCGTTATTCAAAATGGTCTTACAAGCTACTTCTTGTCCTTTTTTATAAATTTTCCTAATTACAAAATTAGGACCTTTACCACGTTCGTCATCAGATCTTCCTCGTGAAGGTGGTGTCAAATCCTTTGAATCAACCTTAATCTTATTAACGTCATGTGAGGGTTTATCATAATGGTTTATCATATGTTTTACCATATTATGAATCATATCGACTTTGTTATCTTTTTCAAGAATATCAGTATACATTTTTTTAAGATATTTATTCATTTCAGCCAAGTCTATTTCCATTGCTTCAAAGTCAATACTTCTTTGTTCCTCGTCAGCAACAGCCATAGTAAAATGTAAATCTTTCATTGCAACGTCATAGTCATTCGTAAGTTTTTGAAAACTTTCTTTAATAAGGTACGCTTCTGTATATTTTCTAAAACAATGAATTGTTGAAATATCCTCTGCAAAACTTTTAATATCTTCTAAAATGTATATAAATCTATTAAAAGCTTTATAATAATCATCATTACGAAATTTATCTTCATTTCTTTGTTTTCGACGTTGTAATGTATTAATAGCATTTTCAGTTAGTTTTACTCGGCTTACTAGAGCTTCGCAAATGTTTTTATTGTATTCTGCCGTGGTATAGATATCCGTAACTTTATTAATTAAATTTAAGGCTGTTGTAATTAAGGGTAGATATGGATTTATAGCTTCTTTATCGGTTCCGGATGCCATTACGATAAGAATAGCTTGCTTTAAAGGAAAAAAAAAATAACAAACTATGGATTTCCTTGTAAAATTTTACCTTAGACTTGGTATTTTATACTTTTCGTGCTAGCCTATTATAACATAAACGAGATAAATACCGCTTTCCTTTTAAGGTTTTATTATAATACAAAAAATAGAAAACGCTTTGTTTTAAATTCCAAAATTATCTTTCAGGGGTTATGCATATAACTATTCCACGAATTAACTCCAAACTCCGATTATATCTTTCTCACTTGAATGTTAAGAAACGTAAGCAACGCGATATTTCATACAAATTACTCATACTTTCCTCTTTTTATATTCTTTGAGGAGATTCCTTTTTGATATCGTGAAATATGAAAATAAAACAAAAAATTCCGTAAAAAAATTTCGATTACACCATAATTGGAATAGAAAGGAGAATCTTAGAATGTTCTTTTAAAAATTGATAAAAAAAGAAAGGTTCAAAAAACGAATTGATCTGCGGTCCCACAATATACAAATAACTCAATTACATTCAAATGGAAAACTTTCTCCGATTATGATCAACCATCATAAAGTTGCACATCATGCACATCACTGAGACGCCACTCTGCTTTTGTTAATTGAGCTTTCATAGCTTGTCATTCGGATGAATTTGCATATGAAAAAATGGGAACAAATAAAAATCTTGAATGGATAATACCTTTAAGAGACTAGTATCTGGTACGTGACAACAATAAACCCTAATTTAGGATAGTGGCGTTAAAAAAATCACATAAAAAAAGCTCAAATTTTAAAAAATCTAAATGAATTTAGACTAAAATCATGTCTTTTATAAAATCTGTAAAATCGGTATTCGGGCGGAAAAAAAACAAAAACGGCACCAAAATAGGTCGTAATTGGTTGGAAAATTTTATAATCGAAAAACAAATTAAGTATTATGAATATTCGGACTTTAAAAACTTTACGTTTATAAGGGAAAACGTCGTCCGTGCAAACCTAAAAGATGATTCTTTCGCCTTAAGATTTTTCAATAATGATGATGCAACTCTTCGCGAAATTGTTCGTGAGGTATATTATGTTTTTGTTTCGATTAAATAGAAGTTGCGTTCATATTTAATATTCTATGTACATCAGATAGAACTACACGAGAAAATTGTCCATGAAAATATACTACAATTTTATGGAATTACAAAGAAAGAAACTGGTATGATAAAGTATCTGCCATACATTAAATTCAGTTATTATTATTTTCACCTTATTCACCTTATTCTAATGCCAATTTAATTTCTTTCTCAGACACTATTTATCAAATGAATAAATATATCTTAGTTATGGAACACGCTAACAGTGGTACATTGGGTTCTTATTTGAACGAGCACTTCAAGAAACTTAGCTGGACCGATAAATTTCAATTAGCCATTCAATTAGCAAGTGCTGTATTATGCTTGCATGAAAATGATATATGTCACAATAATATGGTAATATTTAACTTCTATAAATTGTAACCATATAATTTACTTCATTTATTTATTTGTTTTTAAAATAATAGCATGCAAATAATATACTTATGCATCAAAATAGCATTAAATTAGCGGACTTCGGTTTATCAAATGAACCGGGTTCAATCCAAACAAAAAAAATATTCAATATGTTACCATACATAGATCCCAAGAGTTTTGATATTGATAATCCTTACAAATTAGGGAAAAAGTCTGACGTATATAGTGTAGGCATGCTTTTGTGGCAAATTTCAAGTGGTCACTCACCATTCCGTACTCAAGAATATAACGCAGCATTAGTTTATGCTATATTAGGTGGTCAGAGAGAGACTATTGTAAACAATACACCAATTGGATATAGTGAATTATATAATGGTAATAACATTTTTCTGTTTCCAATTAAAAGTTACTATCCATTAACAAATTCATTTACTTATTTAGAATGTTGGAAATTGGAACCGGATGAACGTCCAGATATGCAACGAATTGTCTCAATTCTTAGAACTCTTATAAATATGGTTGAATTACCTAAAATTAGTGTTATTGAAGACAATGAAGAGATAAAAAATGAGACAACATCTCAATTAGTAAAAAAATTCTTGAAAGATAACAACGTTAATATCATACCTTTTAATGAATTAGAGAATCCAGTACCACTTTGTGAAGGAGGTTTTGGAGATATTAAAAAAGCAATTTGGAGAAATAAATACGTTGTTTACAAAAGATTAATTAATACCACTATTCAATATAATACATTGAATGCATTTATTCATGAACTAAAAATACATCTACTACTTCTGTCTAGTTATAATGAAAGAATTATACATTGTTTTGGTGTTAGTCAAGGTAATTCAAAACATTTTTTTTATTATCCACTTTCTTTTTCATATTCAAAATGTTTTCTTTTTTTAGTCGATAAAACAAAAGAATATTTGCTTGTTACGCAATATGCTGACGGCGGTGACCTTCGACATTACCTCAAGAAAAATTTTAAGAAATTAATTTGGGATGACAAAAAAAAATTAGCATATCAAATTGCAGATGGACTAAATTACTTGCATAATGAAAATGTTTTGCACAGAGACCTGGTAAGTATATTTATTTTGCGTTATTTAATCACTTAATATTTATTATTAATTAATAATTACTTTTATATAGCATTCAAAAAATATAGTTATTCATGAAAACAACGCCAAGATTATAGATTTTGGTATCTCAAAAATTCAAGATCAAAAATCTGAAGCATATATGCGTGATCGTGGTATTATTGCTTATATGGAACCTAAACGTATTTTAGATCCAAATTTTCCATATACAAAATCTTCTGATATTTATAGCTTTGGTGTTTTAATGTGGGAAATTTCTAGCGGAAATCCTCCATTTAAAAATAATAGCTTTAATCGTAGTGATAAAGATGCACTTGTTTATGCTATTAATAGTGGAGTACGTGAAAAACTAATTCCTGGTACCCCTAAAGAATATGAAGAGCTTTATAAAACTTGTTGGGATCAAGATCCTAATCAACGACCAACTACTAAAAAAATATTGTATAAGTTTACAGAAATGGGTTTTGGTGTTGTAAACGCAAGTAATATCGAACTTAAGTCAGATGAAGGTATGGGTTTATGTTTCCTTATATTTTTATATATCAACATATTAAATTAGATTTGAAATTTACAGAGAAAAGCAACAAATCTAATTCAGATTTACAAGGTGATTTATTTAGTAAGTTACTCATTTTATTTAATTTAATTTTGGTAATTTATTATTTGTAAAATATAAACTAGTAATTTACTTTATTTTGCATTTTAGTTAAGACGAACAATATATCAGTTTAGCCTAAATATTTTTATTGCCGGAGCGAAAATGTATATCTACGCATGTCCATTCGACTTGATCGGCCATTGATATTAAGCGTTTTGTAAATAATTAGATCTTAGCTTTTAACCGTTTTCGTCATTTAATATTCAAAAATATATATGTATATATAAGTAGTATTAAACCTTTTATAAAAATATGATATTTAACTTTCTCTGGTTTAAGTAAACCTGTAAATAGAACCAAAATCTCACTAACTCTATGATTTCCAGCTTTTTCATGTACTGCACTAACTTTATTCTGAGAAATCAAAGGTAATGCAATCTTAAGATCCTATCCGTTATTTCTGTAAAAACTCCATAAAAATGAACCTTTCGCGGATCCATTAACGGAAAATGTAAATGATTCGATAAATTCCGTGATATAAGGTTGTTAATTCCGGAAATATGAGTCTTTTACGGAAAAAAGATGCAACCCTATATTATCATCTTTAGTACAATGTGAATTTCACAAAATAAGTGGGAAATCTCATGTTTTCCTAACATAAAATTAAAATAAAGCCTTTTTGGCATTTAACATTTTAACATTTTGTTAGATTTCAGTTAACTGGACATGAACCTCGAAGTAAGGTTGTGACTTCGAAACTGCTAAAACTGGGCTTCAGCAACCTACCAAAAAAATCCCGAAAACCGCTTTTCCCAACAACTGCGGCTGTACTGTAAGATGTTATAAAAGATCAATAATACTAATAATACTGAATTTTTTCACAATAGTTTTTTTTCGGGTTTTAATATTTTATTTTTTTTTTTTTCGTTTAACAGTCAGTGGAAATGTCCCCAAAAATTAGAGGGAGATTTTTTGTACTATGATATCTCAATATAAATTATTGGGACAGTATGGCTATATGGCATATAGTATATATGTAAACTTAAGGTTGGCCAAAGTTAGTACAAATGGCTAAAATCGACAATTTTCAGATCTTAATTCTGGCCGAAATTTTCTTAATTCTGGCCGAATTCGTAATGCCGGCCCAAATTACATTAAAATCGAAATTTTCAGGTCAAAGGTAACACCATATTTACATTTTTTCCAACAATGGAAAAGATAAACTCTTCCTTCAAAAATTAAAAAACATAACAATTCCGCAGTAAAATTTTAATTTTATTTTACTCAGTTTTTTATTATAATGGAAGATA
>QZLH01000331.1:0-13898 GCA_003833135.1 Oehlia diaphana | reverse complement strand
AATTCAACAAAATTTATAAATAACAAAAAAACTAGCTTAATAATCACCATTCTAAGCTTAACAAAAGTTGTTCATTTCACCAAATTATACCTAAAAATGAAATAATTGCTGGTTAAGAAAGCTTTTGTTAAGAGTTTTATTGAAATCAAGAAAAATTTTTTTTATTATAAAAATTGGTTTTTTGCGGTTTACACAAAATCTCCCTAAATAACTGCCTTTTTTAACTTAATAAATCTTTTTCTTCTCGTAAAATTACATATATTTGCGTTATTTAAATTGTATTTTATACCCACCTTTAAGTTGCATTTTGAGGAAAACTTCATTTTTGAGACGAACTTTCTTGTATATGTAAAGAGAAAAAAAAAATATTACTAAAGAGGAAATGATGACGAATTTTATAGGAACTATTAATTTACTTAATTTGTATAAGCATTGTATTAAAAATTTCTTTTTTTTAGCTACGTGGTGATATATTCAATTATGGTTACACAAAATTATTTAATTAATGATCGGCAAGAGAAATGACATTTCCACTGACTGTTAATATTTAAACCGAATTTCTTTTATACCTTATTTTCTTATAAAAATTTTTTATTTAAAAAAAAACATTTCACATATTTACAAGAAGACGCCAAGATCGTAGGAAAGTTTCGTGTCGAAAATCATTACGAAACTATTTTTTTTTTTTTGCAAGCCTTCTTCTGTGATTTATCGAAGTTAATGTTGGAATTTTAATTTTGGCCAGTTCTATAAACATCGATCAACCAAAAAAAAATTTCAACCCTCCAAATTTTTTTGTAATCAGCATCCGGTCATCTGATATCACGTGATCAACCGATTACGGTAACAAAAAATAGTTTTTATGTTTCACTGTACTTTTTGTTTTCTTTTAATAGCACATTTTTCCTGTTATTTGTTTCTTAACGCTGGGCAGTTTAGATCGTAGGCTCATGTGACTTGTTGCATACTTGCATACTGCAACAGGTTATTTTATGTGCATATAGCCAATATATTTAGTTACTAATTCTCTCCGCTCAATAAAGAGGACTAACGTAAATTAAAAAAGGTTACGCAAATTTCCATCATTTAAAAAACATCATTTATATATGTAGTGCAAAATTACCACCTCGTGTTGCTTTCTTGGCCTCATGGTCTGATCAATTATCATGCACTCCAAATGTGATAACTAAAGTAGTTAATTTTCGCATTTTTTCTATTTTTAAACAATATCGCTTAATAATCTTTAATATCGTAAAAATGCCGGGTCGGTCCGAGCCGGCCTGTGCAGCAATATAAATTATTAGTATATTTTCATTACATAATCAGGATTATCCTTAATAAGGGTTTGTGCATTGCTTTGAGAAATGAAAAATAAAATGTTACTTCGACTTATGGTCATTAGAAAGCCATACTATGTGGTACCTATTCATATCTGTGAAAGAGAAAAATGCACAGAAAAAGTTCTAAAAAGCCATCAATAAGAATAAAGACACAAACTCCCTCAAGTTGCATAGAAGTTTATGAATTTCCACCCTATAAAAAATTTTATCCGTTGTTTCTGTAAAAACTCCGCAAAAATTATCCTTTCACGGATCCATTCACGGAAAATGTAAATTATTCGATAAGTTCCGTGATACAAGATTATTAATTCCGGAAATATGAGCCTTTACGGAAAAAAGATGAAATAAAAAACGTGGATCGACTTTTTTTTATAGGGCCAATAAATTTCGTATATGATTAAAAAAAATTTTATGGTTGCAAGGCGTAAACATAATGATAACTTTTAGCATTTATACTTTTTTAAACTATGATAAAATTTTAAACGAAAAATTCATGCAACCTACTATGTATTACTGTAAACATTTAATAAATCCGATAATATATTCGAGAGTGTAATAAATATAAAGGAAATCATTCTAGATATTATGGAGGAAATATTTCCTTCATTTGTAAACAATTTTTTAAGGGTAGTATAATGGGAGATCGGTGAGCATAGTCGAGCCAAATACTGTAGAATGAGAGCGAAAATTTTTTCTACCTAAGAGCTCTGATGTACAGTATAAACTGAAGATATAAGATAAAGACTTGGCCAATCTAAATTCAATAAAGGACTACATGCGTCTGTTTGTGAATAGGTTCATGATAAATCGTTTTAACAAGAAGGGAAACATAACCAAGAAATTGCCGGGTGTAGCTAATTGAATAGAAAGCTTTTAAATGGATCCATAGAGGGGATTGACGAGGGTCTAAACGGTGGGCTTTAATAATCGAGTCAGCGACGTAATAGGTAAATTGGTAAAAAAAGTTTTTACCGATGTAAAATTTCTGTCGAAAATACTTACTCTCTCAATTATGAAATTTTACAATCGTACGTGATTTTAACAGTCCATCATAAAAAGAGATTGGAGAAGTTATTTTCTGTATCTGAGAATTTACAATTTGGATATTTTATTTGAAGAACTTATTATGTATTTCCCATAAAAATTATGCTTTAAAAGATAAAAAGTAGTAAAATAGTTGCTAAATACTGTATGATGATGTGGTGACTCGATCAACATAATGAAATATTGTACCACATATCTTTGATGTATATCAATCTCATTTTTATTATTAAATCTTATATCTGTTATAACATATACTATTAGATATTGCATAAATAAAATTACCGATAAAAAAGGCCTTCCATTTCCCTTATCATAATAATTGAGGTTTGAATATTTTCTATTGGATGCTTATATTCATCTTTTAATTGCTTTTCAGCCCCTTCGCTATTTTCATGTAAAATTCTAATTACATTGTGCATTTACGTTTTTGTCAGCCACTATTTTATATAAAAAATATTTTTGTTATGCAAATTCCAATTTCAATTCAATAGTATTCAAGTTGGAAGTAGTTTATTTTCTTCAGCCTGACGCACAATTCATCGATTTATTTATACAGTATAATCTAAAGTAATTTAAATAAAGATTCTGGAGCTTAGCTTTTTTGTGGATATTTAAGCAATAAAAAGCAATAAAAGGCATATTTTTGCGGTGATTATAACCAAAAATTATTGCTAAATTTTTAGTGGGCAAATGTACAATATTAGGTATTATACAATAAACAAAGTAAAACAGTAAAACAAATGCATCTTTTTAATTTCCAATTATAGATACTTTATTCCACAACTAAGCAAAAGCCATAATATTTATGCCGATAACAGGCATATTCATGATTTTATTCTCACCAGACACCATTTAATAGAACTCCTTTCCAGTAATAACATGAATAACATGCATGATTATATTCTTATCGAAATTTCGGAATAGAAGAGTGATGATTTAAAATGTAATTAATGATAGCAAATTGACAATGACTAGTAGTAACGAACCAAAATCGGAACAAATTATCCGTAAATAGTAAGTAAATAAAGAAAGGTGCGCATGTTGTCGATCCTATGGCTGAAAATTAGTACAAATTAGGAAATTTTCCCCATGTGATGATCGACAGCGGAAATACAACTCCCGCGGCGATTTTTCTAATTTCGTAAATATAATTATATAAAATAAACTCCAAAACGCTCAAAACGAGCTATAAAAAAAACAAAACATGACACTTTTCAACTCTATGAAGTCGTTCAAAAAAAGATTGCTAAAGAAGAAACTAAGGTTGTCAAACAATACACAGAAAATTATAACTGACGCAGAGATAAGAGAAATCAATTCGTTGGAATCATCTAACGATAAATATGATTATTCGAACTTCGAAAAGATTCAATATATAGGGAGGGGTTCATCCGGAAGTGTAGTTCGTGCTAATTTAAAAGATAAAGTTTACGCTTTGAAATATTTTAATAACGACAAAACTACTATTCGCAAAGTTAATAAAGAGGTAATAATTCCGCTTTAATATCATAGATGACGTATTTTTGTTATCAACATCTAAATGTGGCGTTTGTACTTTGATTTAGTTACAATTACACAAGATTTTTAATCACAAAAATATTTTACAATTCCATGGATACACAATAATAGATACCGGTATGTTTAATTTCCTTATTACTTTATAAAAAAAAATTTATTATTTAATTTATTTAAATTATTATATTTAATAGACCCAGTTTACCAAATTAATAAATATTGTTTGGTATTAGAATATGCCGATAGTGGTACATTAAACGCTTATTTGAAAGATCACTTTGATGATCTTAGTTGGGAAGATAAACTTGACTTAGCTTTACAATTAGTAAATGCCGTGTCATGTTTACATGAACAAGATATAATTCATCGTGATTTGGTAATATTATTATGATTTTATTATACGTTTTAATTACAATGATTTTAATTTATTATTATTATTATTATTAGCATTCAAATAATATACTTGTACATCAAAAAACTATTAAATTGTCTGATTTTGGCCTATCAACAAAAGAAACACCTATAGAAACTACTAAAGAAACTAGTAACGCATCGCATATATTTGGGGTTATGCCTTATATAGACCCAAAACGTTTTATTATTGAAAATTATAAGCTAAATAAAAAATCTGATGTTTATAGTGTTGGCGTACTTTTGTGGCAAATTTCAAGCGGACGTCAACCGTTTTGTAATGTTGGATATGACATAAGGTTAAGCCTGGCAATAACAAATGGGAAAAGGGAAGAAGTTATCGAAGACACACCCGTTGAATATAGTAATTTATATTCAGGTAATTTGTCGTTTAATTTATAACATTTAATAAAACTTAATTTACATATTTTATTTTTTATTGATTTAGATTGTTGGAAATTTGACCCAAATGAACGACCAGACATTCAACAAGTTGCATCCCTTCTTGATCGATTAATTAATAATAACAGTTTAACAGTAGAACAATCTAAACATTTACAGAAATCAACAGATAAATTTGATGATTCTCGGGAGTTGTATCTTAATTCAATAGAATCTAGCTGTCAGGAAAATAATAAAATAAACACTTTCATACCATCAAAAGTAATATATAAGAAGCGAAAGATCGATTCAAATGATTTAACATCTCCCATAAGAGAAAAACCTGATGATAAGCGTGGTAAAGATCCGAATTTTGTAATTAGGAAAATCTATAAAGGACAAGAAGTAGCTTGTGAATATATTTCAAACGATGAAAAAAAAGAGAGATTTTTCGAATTTTTAATGGAACTTTCTGAATGTAAACATATTATTAGATTTCATGGTACATCAACAATTGAGGATCGTAATGTGATGGTTTTTGAATGGGCTGAACGTGGAACTTTGAGGCATCTTTATGAACAAAAAGAAATCAAGTGGCATTATAAAGTTCGAATAGCTCTTAACATTTGTCGTGGTCTTATATTTTTACAAGTGGCTGATATTTTGCATCATGACCTGAGATGTCAAAATATTTTAATAACAGAAAGTTTAGAACCCAAGATTTGTAATTTTGAAATGGCACATTATTCTGATAGAAATGGAAATTCATCTTCATTATCGATAGATCAAGCAACAGCAGTAGATGCATTGCCTTGGCTGGCTCCCGAAATGTTAACCACTTCTCGATATACACCTCAATGTGAAATTTTTAGTTTTGGTATGTTACTTTGGGAACTAGCTTTTGAAAAAATTCCATATCAAGGCTGGGAAGTAAAAAAAATTAAGGAACACGTTATTTATGGTCGCAGAGAAAGATTTACATTTGGAGATTCAACACCTAAAATTTGTCAAGAATATAAAAAAATGATAATAGATAGTAAGCATTGAAATAATTATAGAATTTATTTGATAGTTGGTGAATTATAAAATAGATGGACTAAAAAATTTTTTTTTATACCAATAGGTTGGAAACAGGAACCACAAGAACGTACTTCTTTTGTGGAATTATTGGATATGTTAGAAGAATTACATGATTCTATTCGTTATATGTTTGACGATCATTCACTTGATCTGCCTGATAAAGCCATGGATTCTCTAAATAATTTAGATGATGATGACGATAACGACGATTTAGAACTACCAGATGAAGATACTAGTCCTGTTAGTATAAATCCGTTGGAGAAAAGCTTTAAAAACACTGATCAGAAAGTATGGGAATGTTTTGAATTCCAAAATAATGATATATCAGAATTGAATGCTGTCGTTTGCCTTTAGTGAAATGTTCCCGATAAAGAAAAAGAGCTAGATAATAAAAAAAAATGATGACAATAAACAGATAGGAGGTCGCTTTA
The DNA here is from genome assembly GCA_003833135.1 of Oehlia diaphana. Classification (NCBI taxonomy): domain Eukaryota; kingdom Fungi; phylum Glomeromycota; class Glomeromycetes; order Glomerales; family Glomeraceae; genus Oehlia; species Oehlia diaphana. The sequence continues at coordinate 7,696 of QZLH01000331.1, read as the reverse complement.
TAATATGAAGGGATAAAATTAAAATAAAAGTATGTGCATATTACATTTTAGCATTATTATTTTTATTATTTTACTTAATTACTGTATAAATTTTAATAAAATGTAAATAAGATCAACGCTTACTATTATTAATAAACGGTAGAAAGAATTTAATGATAAATCCGAATTTTCTTTGAACTTTGCATTCCCAGATTAGTAATAGGAATAGCCATTCAGCTTTCTGAAAAAGTATGGTTGTGGTATAATCATCGAATACCGTATATTGTATCGACTATTATTATGAATTTAAAAGATTCTTTAATTACTAATAAGATCAATAGAAAATCGGAACTTTTTTTGGGGGATACCTTGCATAAGGAGTAATATGACGCGCAATATACGGTAAATTCGTAACACGTAAGACCGATTATTGCTTACAGTATTAAAAGATTTCTTTTATTTTTATATTTAAAATGTGTATCAATTAATAAACGTGAAAACGTAAAAATTGATGATGATTCTTATAATAAAACAATACAATACGAAAATATGAAACTGTAAAATTGTTGTTTATCATTATTATATTTTATATTTTGATATCCCATTAAATCTTCAGTATTATTTAAATGTGTGTAAGATGGTAAAGGTGTTTGTAAATTTCTATGCATAAAAACATACAAGTATATTTATGTTAACAGTCTAATTCTATTAAAGACCACAGCCTGCACACTCTTCATGCATCAAGGACGCCTCTTCATCTACTACATCTCTGTTTAACCCATACATTGAGGGAAGACGGTAATTAATAAGAGAAGGTAAGATGGATTGAAGGTCCACTGTGTAATATTATATTACTGGTGTAATCAGTAATAGGATCATATCGAGAGTGTATACAGCGAGCCCTTATAAAAAATATTTTCCGGCTCTTTTATTTCATGTTATTTCCGTACATATATCATATTCACGTTTTTCATTATTGGCATCATTTTTTAATTTTTGTGAAATAATTTTCAGAATGTTCTTACATCAGGAATTTTTTTCCACTTAAAATCCGCCCCCACATCCCCAACATCAAATATTGTGCAAATATGTGATAGTTCCAATATTTTCCAAATATCCTGTAACCAACTCATGGTATTTTCGGCATAGATTCACAAAATTTGAAGTTTAAGTTCTATTACACGAAGATGTGTAAAAACCAAAAATTCTTCTAAATTCAATCAGCTTGAACTCAGCCAATCAATCTCTTAATTTTAGCTCGAACTCAGCCAATCAATCTCTCAACTTCTCAAACTCAGCCCATCAATCTCAACTTCAGCTCGAACTCAGCCAATCAATAGCCCTGTTCAATTCTAGACCAGATCGGATTTATCGTAAATTACACCCTTACAAAAATTAAATTGGTGTTCACCCAGATCGATTTATAATAAACAACACGTCTGCGTGTTTTTGCTCAACATATTATGAATAATATAACAAAAAACTGTGCCCAATTGTAACTATGATCTGACTCATACATTTTTTTGGTCAATCCGATACGATCAAGAATTGAAAAGGGTTAAAATCTCAACTTCAGCTCGACCTCAGCCAATAAATCCAATCTCTCAACTTCAATGGGTGCATTTACAAATTCAATTAAGTTGGATTGAGTCAACACCTCAATCCAATCCATATTTACAAATTACAAAATTGATTTTGAGCCGATCAATTGGATCCATTTGGAATCCCAATCGAATTTTAATTATATTATTAGGATATATAGATAGAATTAGGATTAAGGTTAAGTTTAAAGTAGGTTTAGAGTTAGAGTTAAGGTTAAGGTTAGTATTAGGATTAGTGTTAGGTTTAGGTTTAGTATTAGGGTTATATTAGGTTAGAATTAGTGTTAGTTAGGGTTAGAATAAGTTGATTGCTAGGGTTTGGATTTTATACTATATATTTTATCTATGTACAGTCACCTCGGAAAGTATCGCACGATTTGAAAATAAAGTCAAAAATAAAAATATTCGTATTTTTCCACTAGTATATGTATTAATAAAAAATTTATATCTAGTTTGCTTCCCATACTATATCAATTTTCACAATTCCAGGGTGGCAGCCTTTTCAAAAACAGAACTATTTAAATTTTTATTTTTCCTTTAGTACAGCTTTAAGTTCACCTACAGTTCTTGGGAGGGGGTCATGCTTCTGGGCAATATATTGGATCGTTTCTAATTGTTCTTTACTTGGTTTAAATTAAATAAATTTGTTGGTAAATCAGTAATTGCAATTTTATCTAATTTTAGCTGATTTTTGGCTTAATATGAAGGTTATAATTATTTTGCCACTTGTGATTAACTTGACACCCAGTGATCCAAATTTGATGATCAAAGGCTCATTGGATTCGTCTCATCAAGAAGAGTTGAATGGTCCTTGGCACATGACTCTAGAATCAATATATGTTAATGTGTGTATTAAAACATATTTTGGACGTTTTGAATATTAACTCGGGATATGCTGATGTTATACATATGATCTGGTCATCATTCGACACCTTTTGATGAGACAAATCTAATGAGCCTTTGATCATCAAAATCGGACCATTGAATGGTGAAATATTCCTGATTTTGTGAAATTCAGAATTCTGAAAAATTTTCAAGTAAAGAATGTTTTAAGGTATATCTTGGCATTTATTGATCCTAAAGATATGACACAACTAACATATGACTCGTCTTGATGTGACAAATCCAATGAGCCTTTATTTATCAAATTCAGATCATTGGATGTTAGAATAATCATAGTAGCCGAATAATTATGACCTCCATTTGTAAGTGATCATGCAATACTTTCCGAGATGACTGTACTCTATATATACAAATATACAATATTCTTTATATTTTAATAGAAATTGAATTTCATATGAACAGTAGTGGTTTATATTAGTTTCAAATATCATGATCCAAGTTGGCTGAAATTATGCTCAAAAATCTTTAATATTTTTTACATATCTAAACTAAAAAGTACTATTTATTAATTTTTTATTAAAAGAAGTTTTTAAACTACATTAACCCTAGTCATCAGTCATTAAAATTGGCATCAGATTTTAAAAGTTCTATTGCCAATTAATAAGTTATTATCATAATATGATTAATATCATTTAATTTATTATTGTCATTTTTTAATTATACTATTATTGCATTAAGATTATCACATGAATATCTGAGGTTCTTATGATATAATAGTACCAAACTTAAAATTGTATCATACTATTATATCTTCAAACTTAAATATTATTATTTATAATTATTATTTTTATTTCCATTGTTAACAGGTCTGTCTCAGACTTTGTCAAACTATAACCACACGAACTACATGTTAGGGAGATAATAGCTTTATGTAGTTTATATCAGTTGGATACACAAAAATACAACACACAAAATAAAACACAATCACACAGTTCATTTTTATTGTCAAACAGTCTTTTGAATTTATCTTTTATTAAATCAAATCAAAATACAAAACAATCGAACAAATTATAACAAAATAATTTGAAAATAAATAAAAAATATAAGAGTAGCTTTACAACTCATACAATAAAGAAACCTAAACTAATAAAAGTAAAGTGATTGATATATTTACAAAATCGCATACCCCAACTTTACCCAAAGATCAGTGTAAGTCAACAAAGAATTGATCGTTATTCAAAAAAATACCCTAAAACGAAGAAGCTAAACTGTTAAGCAATACAGAAAGTTCAAATACAAGATTTAAAATCCACTTCAAAGGATATTCAGAAAATCCATAAATCCAGTTACCCTGTTACTTTAGAAGAGTTTGCATTGCAAGAAGGTTGTGAAGGAAAAGGAGACAAATTATAATAATATTTTTTTGTAGTAGGGTTTTTCACAGTTTATTTTTAATACAAGAGTTTATTGATAGTTTAATATGTTAATCTTTAACTTATACAAATCTAACCTCATACACTTTTAAACTTTAATTCAAGAAAAATTTAAGGATATTTATATAAAATAAAATATAAGAAAAATAATATAAATAAAATAAAGTGACTAAAGTCTCTACAAAAAAGTAAAAAAGTGTTAATAAAAACTTTCTTTTAAAAATATTAAAAATAAGTTTTGCAATAATCCATATAAAATTCAGCATCCTATTAGTCTAAACTGAATCCTACAAAAAGTAAATAGAGAAGTGTTAATAAAACATATCTTTTTTTTTTAAAAAAAAAATTAAAAAAGAGAAATTCTTACTAATTAAAAAATATAAAAAAGTAAATAAAACATTTTTTTTAAGTTTCGCATTGGAAACTTATGATTCCGTTTCATAATCCAAAATTGGTTAATTTTCTAAAAAAAGTTAAAAATGTTAGAAACATTTTTTAATAAAATTTTTTAAATAAATTCCAACTGGATCTCTAAAGAAAAAAGAAAAATAATGAAACATTAGCAAATGTTTCATTGAAAAATAAATAATTAAGATAAAATTTTCTTAAATCGCATATCCTAAAGAACTAACTGTCTAAAAAAATGAAAGAACAAACTGTTAGCAATATTTTGTTGAAATAATAGTGTTAGAAAAAAAACCCACCTACTGAAATCAACATCCATCTAAAGTCATCTAAGCTACAAAATGCAAACACGAAATGTTAGTTAATGTTTTGTTACATAAAGAAATAATTTTGGATATTACCTTTAAATTAAGTCCCTTTGAAATGGGTGTTTTAGATATAAGAAAAAAATAACAAAAATGTTAATAAAATATTTCGTTAAGATAAAATTTGAAAAATTAAAGAAACTTCCACACCAAAGTTCCTACACGCAAAAAACCAACTGTTTAAAAAAAAGGAAAAAAGGAAAAAAAAACTTAGTAGCCATTTTTTATAAGATAACTGAAAGCGTAATTTTTTTTTTTACATGAATAAAATAAAAAAGTATTGTAATTTATATATTGTATTTAAAGAATTATATGAATAATGCAACAAAATAATAAAAACCAAAATAAAGAAAATAAAAAATTTTATGAAACTTATAAGAAATACTATCATGTCCAAAGAACTGAGAAGTCATCTAAAAAAGATAAAAGAGAGGGAAGAGGAAAAAGATTGGGAAAAAGAGAAGATGAAATCACAAAAGTGTGAAAATGAAGGTGTAAAAATGGAAGAGGACGAAAGTGTAAGAAAAAGTCTATGAAGTTAAAAAAAGTTTAATTGATCATTCAATTATTGATAAAATATTACATGATTCACATGACCATATTTATGCTTTATCACTTACAGTGGAAAATTAAATTTATTTAAAATAAATTAACTTTAAAAAATAAACTTTACAATTTATATTTTTATATTTAAATAGAACTCTGCTTACTTATAATAAAAGTCACAAGGTAAAATTACTAAGAAAAAAATTTTAATGATCCTACTATAAATAAATAAATTATATCTAAAAAAGAAAATGTTACACTGCATTATTATGATTTTTTTCTTTTAAATTTAATATTAAAAATTGAAGTAAGGTAAAATTACTAGTAAATTTAAAATTTTTTCTGGAAACTTTTATTAAAAGTAAGCGGGTCCTATTTAAATAAATAAACTTTAATAAATTAATAGCTTAAGTTTAAATAAAATTGATAGAAGAATAAATAGCGAATTTAAAATTTAAATACATGTTCAATTTAATACAATAGCTAAATTTAATACTTAAATTTAAGCAAATAACTTAAATTAAATACAGTAATTTGATACTTAAATTTAGTAGAATTTTATTAATTTTATTGCTTATGATTTTACTGATAATAAATTTTACTATTAATTTTTATCGCTTTATACTTATAATTTTACTTATAAAGTTAAAATTTGCATTTAAAATTCAGATGCATCCTATCACGTGATATATTGTGTTTAATTGGCAATCCAGATAAGATTGACACAATTTTTATAATAAGAAATGAGGTAAAAATTTTGATTTTAGCTCTGTATAACCTAAAATTAATAGTCTTCATAGCGTTAGACCTATATAAATAACTTATCAATATATGAAAAAATTTTACTAAATATTGCTCAAGAATCTAAACAAACAGAAAATTGAAAAAAAATCATGTTCAGAAATTTATTTAATATTTTTTAATAATGATCGACGCTGGGTTTTTTATTTCTAAATAAACAATATCGATCATAACTAAGGATGGTCATCAGTCCTACCAGTCCTACTCAGTCCTGAACCAGTCAGTCCTGGAACTTGTAGGATCAGACCGCAGTCTTGCATTTTTTTATGGCGCAGTAGGACCGGTCCTGAGAACTGACCAGTCCTCTTACCGGTCTTTATATAATAAATGATTTTTATATTAAATAAATCCATTAATCTGATTAAGGTCTTTATAAAATAACATAAAGATCACCCAATTCCTAACCAATTAATAACGACAATCATTTCTCCCTACTTGTAGAGTTGCTTGTCAAACACAAACTCTGAAAAAGTGTTTAAGCAGAATATCTCATTATCCAATGATCATAAAAGGATGAAACTACCACCATTCAAATCATCTCAATGAGACACGTCGAATGGTGTCTAAATCATATTTTTAGAATCGATAGATAGCCGGTAATTATTAAATTTGTTATCAATTAGGTTTGCTGATGTAATTTTTTTTATCAATTCTAGAATCATGATTTTAATATCATTCAACACGTCTCATTAAGATGATTTGAATGGTAGTAGCTACATCTTTTTATAATCACTGGATGACGAGATATTGCGTTTTAAAGTTTTTTTTGCCTCAAAACTTTAAATTTTCGAAACTATAGTTTCGAAAAACTTCGTAAAAAAACTGAAACACAATATCATGATTACAAAAAAATATTTTTGCATAAATATAACTAGAATTAAACTGAAAATGATTTTCTAATAAAGTTCAGGGAAAAAAATTTTTTATTTGCAAAAAAAAAGAAAAAAGACTGATCGGTCTTAAAAAGACTGTGGTCCTTAAAAAGACCGACGGTCTTATTATATGTGATACAGAACTGAAAGACCACAGTCCTACACTAAGACAGACCAGTCTATCTTTTTATAGTATAGGATCGTAGGACCACGGTCTTTTAGGACTGATGATCATCTTTAATCATAACTGAACTAGCACTTAAATTTGATTGGCTGGTCAGTTGTAATCATTTATTTATTCATTAATCTTATCAGTTACGCTGTAACCCTTGAGATCAGGATAATCATGTGACTGGATGAATTAAGGACCGAACGGAATAAGGATAATTATTTAACCGATAAAAAAATATTTAACTGGGATAATTGGAGGAAATAGTATTATGGTTACACAAGATTTATTTATAATTAGTTATTTATATTTATAGTTTAATTATTTATAGTTTAGTTATTTATAGTTTATTTATAAATAGTTTATTATTGTAGAATATTGTAGAATATTGTAGAATAGTTTATAGTATCACAATAATTTAGTATTACAATAGTTTTAGTGAAACATTAAAATGTATAAAAAGGCTGAATTTTGACTTTAGTCAACAGCTTTTGCTCAACAAGAGAAAAATAATAAAATATTGAATGAAATTAATATTAATATAAAGAGTTATCATGGTGGTTCCATTCATGAAAAACGATTAATAATTAATGATTTCAGTTATTAAAATAATAAAAATAATAAAACTGATGCAAGTCCAGAAAATATCATAAAAGAAACTATCCAAGTTTGAAAATAATGT
>QZLH01000330.1:48282-86302 GCA_003833135.1 Oehlia diaphana | reverse complement strand
TGGGGGTTTCGGCATTTCGGCAAAGTTTCGGCAGGATTTTTAATATGATTTAATATAGTTTCGGCATTTTCCGTATAGGTTTCGGCAGTTATTAAGAAGGTTTCGGCAAGCAACCTTACTTAGGTCCAATGTGGTTAGATAGTCGTCCTAAATGGTAAAGCTGAGGGTACAATATCTTTGTGATAGTTTGACCTTTTGTTACCGTTCATGTACAGAACAGGTAGCATGATTATGGAGTTCGATTCTCCACTCTTTGGATTCTGGCTGGTGATCTCTAGTGGTTGATACCCACCATAAGGGGTAATCCTGGATACTAGCCTGCTACTTCCTGTCCAAGTGGTCACTACATAGTATACCACTTGGGGTTCACAACTATACTATCGGTGCTAAGTAATTGTGAGCTATAATGGCCTTTAAGTGAGACCTCATACCTAAAATGATGGTATGGAAGGGGACTAGATAGTTAATACTACCTGACGAAAGTTATTAAATAAATTGAGTACTAGTATTATATAATGAAGGTATAAGAATGAGTAGGCAGTGCACTCATAGCTTCAGATCAGCCTAAATGGCCTGATGGGGAATGTTCTCTAATAGTAGTTCTGTCCTGAGGAATTAAGTACTTGGTAATGAATACCCAATTGACGATGATAGGAGTACTGGCTAACCTGGCCCTTCAAATGGGAGAAACAGATTGAAAAAGCCTGGCCATATAAACTATGCAAAGTAGAAAGATGAAACTACTACCATTTGATTCATCTCAATGAGATAATTTCAATGAGCTGTATTACAACTAGAGTTTCGAACAGATTGACCAAATTCAGGTAACCTGACAGGTTAACCTGAATTTATCAGGTCACTTTTAGCAATTTCAATTCAGTTTCAGTTCAGGTTGTAACATTAATATAACCTAAATGACCTGTTGACCTGAAACTATGATTTATATAAGTGAATTATGAGATCATAATTCACTTTTTATATTAATTTTATATAATAAAAGTGAGTTGTAATATCAGAATTCAAATTTTTATATATAAAAAGTGAATCGCGGTATCAGAATTCATATTTTTATATTGATTTTATATATAAAAAGTAAATCGCAATATCAGAATTCATATTTTTATATTGATTTTATATATAAAAAAGTGAATCGCAATATCAGAATTCATATTTTTATATTGATTTTGTATAAAAAAAGTTAGTTGCAGTATTACAATTCACCTTTTTATACAATTTTAATATAAAAAAATGGATTGCAATATTTCAAAAAGAATTTTTCACTATTTTTTTTTGATATTTTAATAAAAATCCTGAAAATTTTCAGATCAGGTTAAACAGATAACCTGATATAACCTGACTTGACCTGATCTGAAAAAAAATTTTAGGTCAGGTTTATTAATTAACCTGACCTAACCTAATCCATTCAGAACTTTAATTACAACTTTTTATGATCATTGGAAGCTGAGCAATTTATTATATTCTTTACATAATTATGACTATAAACAGTATTTTTTAATATATTTTACTAAAAATAGCCAATTTTTTGAAATATTTTTATAGATTTAGATACAATGGCTTTTAAAACAATTGTGCTATTATTTTGTAAAATTTTTAAAAATATCAATATATTTTTGAGGTATTTTTGAGATTAAAATATTAAAATAATATTAAAGTTAATTATATTATAATAATAAAATAATAGCAAAAAATATTAAAAAATTATTGTGATATTATTTTGAGTTATTTTTATAGACCTAGATACAATATAATTACAAAATAATAATAAAAGTATAACAAAAACATTTTGATGTATTAAATATATTTTTATAGTATGTTAAAATTATTACAAAATCATTTTAAAAAATTGATCATTTTTAGTAAAATAAGATTTTTGAAAATAGGTGTGATAGTGATTATAGATGGATTATAACTATTTAAGATAGATTTTAATAATAAAATATTTTAAACATCTAACTAGTGTGACTATATAGTAGAATGTGACTATAATGAGAGTGATTATAAAGGAAGTTAACTGTAATTAGCAAAAAGTAAAATTTACTTTTTATTATAATTTTATTAATTACTTCTCATTATCTGAAAGACTATTCATTGAATTTATATCTGATTTATCTAATTCATTAAACTTTCTTTTTTAGCTACATTATAACTTGAAATTAATTCACTACTGCTTTCTGTTTCTGATTCATTAATTTTTTTAATACAGTCAACTCTTTTATAGTTTCACATTTGAGATAAACCATTTTCTGTAATTATAAAAAAATGCGACTATATACAAAATATACATAAAAATTAACATTTTATTATATTTTACTAAAAAATATATATATATATTATTAAATCAGCAACCAGTAATCATAAAAAGATGCAATACAGCTTGTTAGAATTATCCCATTAAGACAAATTGAATGATGGTAGTTTTATTTTTCTATGATTACTGGCTGATGAGAAATTTAGTGAAATATTAAAAATTAGCATTTTAATATTTCTTGATTACGTTTATTATGCTGCTAAATGTTTTACTTAATTTTTTGGTATCTAGCAATTATCCCTTAAACTGTTTTGCAGGTAAATTTGCCTACAATTTCTAAATTAAGATAAATGACGCTATAAAAAATTCTTTAATTTTAGCCAGATTGTTACATAATTTTGCAGCCAAATTGATCTACATTCTGGTCATAAATTGTATAAGTTAGATATGCAGTTAATCATTAAAATTTGGATAAGAAATTAACCTGCAAAAATAGTATCAGAATTTTTATATAATAAAATCTAACTTTTTTACCATATTTTTTCTCTATTTGATTATTTATTATAACTTATTATTTTCATTATAAAAATTTTGCATTATAATAAACAAAATAGAAATAAAAAAATTAATTTTATGAGTATATAATTAAAATGTATAATAAAATTTCATTAAGACTCTATATAAAGTTAAAATCCTACTTTTAAACATCAAAAATTATATTAATAAAAGATATTTCTCATACCAAATTTTATATATTTTATTAAGCTTTTATATAGCTACAATTAATTATCAATGAAATCGTCAAAATTAAGTGCAAAATTTTTTAAAATTTTGTGATTAGTTTAAAATACAACTTTAAACTAATAGGTAATTTCTGATTTTCTAATATATAATTAATAAATGATAATAATTGCTGCACAAGATATAATTTAAATTATTTTGAAAAAAATTTTATTAAAATTGCTTTATTTTTCATAAAATTAAATGACAGCCAAAATTTGGTAAAATTGCAGGCAAATTTGCTTGCAATTGCTTATGGTTTAAGAGATAAAAAAATATATTTACTGATCGGCAGAATTAAAGATTTAGGTCACGTGACATTTCATCAACTAAGTGTGATGTTTATTAAAGATTAAACTGTTTCCAAATAAAAAAAAATCAAATATTATACTAAAAATATTGATTCTTTCAAATTTTCTATTACAACATTTGCTTTTCAACTTGAAAATAATAAATATATCCTAAAAAATAAAGGAAAATATTATAGTTAGTTTATTTTTTTAAAAAAAAAGAAAATTAATTATAATAAAAAAAAAAATTAAAAAATAATAATAATCTAAAAATAAATATAAATAAATTTTAATTAAATAATAATTTATTAATTCATAATTTAATCTGTTATAATTTAATAAATTACACTTAAAATTATTAATTATAATTTCTTAAATATTTCTATTGAATAATGTATTTTTTTTCTCACAGAATGTTAAAAAAACTTTCAAATAATAAAAAAGAGATCTACTACTTGTATATAAAATAGAAAAATTACTATATATGCTTTCAAAACTATTCAGTTTACCTAACTTAAAAAACTGATGGAAAAACTGATAGGAAGACTAACAGAAATTTTGCAAAAGAAAAAAATAATTTTATCGCTATAAATAAATTAAATTCATATTACATGACTTTATAATACATATGGTTTAATTTGTGAAATGTAATTTTAATATTTTGAGTTGAAGTAACTTGTAAAATTTTGTAAAATATCCTAATTTTGTTAATTCCAAAAATCAGCCCATATGATAATTAATAATTCTTTGGTATGATAGATTATGACTTATTTAATAATTTATTATTTTAATATTTTTTTATATAACTCATGATCTATCGTATCTAGAAAGATGATCTTACTACTATTTGATTCATCTTGATTAGATGATTCTAAAGAACTATTAATTATCATTTTACAATTACTAAATACAGAAAAATTAAGTAAAACATCTAGCAGCACAGTAAACATAAATTAAGAAATATTAAAATGCTGATTTTTGACATTTCATTAAATATTTCATCAGTTAGTGATTGTGAAAAGATGAAACTAATACCATTCAATTTATCTTAATGAGATGATTTTAACAAATTGTGTTATATCTTTTTACAATTATTGGATACTGAGCAATTTATTATATTTTTTACATAATTGTGACTATAAACAGTACTTTTTAATTAGAGATTTTTAAAGTAGATGTGATAGTGACTATAGATAGATTGTGATTTGTGACTATATAGGATAAATTTTAATAATAAAATATTTTGAACATTCAACTGATTATATAGTAGAATATAACTATAATGAGAGTGATTATAAAGGAAGTTGACTATATATATAAATCTTAGAAATATTATTACATTTTTTAATTTCTATAGCTAGCTATTAGAAAAAATTAAATTATTTTCTTAAATATTAAATACTTGAATAAAAATCTTTACTTACTTTTTAATTAATAATCTATTAAATAACTTTACCAACTGTTATAATTTCTATTTATAAATTTGTAATATAATCAAGAATTAAAAATTTTACTTTTTTAAGTTAATAATTAAATTATTTAGCATATAATATATTATAAAATAGGATAAATCTAATTGTAATAATTAAAATTTAGATCAAGTGTAATGTAAACAAAAACAAAAGATCAGTTGTGTAACTAAAAATTTTATTTGTAAAACACATACTAAATTTGTTATTAAAAAAATATAAAAAAAGGATGTTACAAATAAGATATGTAACAGGGCAAACAGGTTATTACAAATACATTTATTCTATAAAATATTTTTGCTACACTTTAGACAATTAGTAAATATTAAAGTAAAGAAATTCAAATTTGATTTAAATAATCTTTAAAATAATTAAATTAAATTTCTAATAAAATATTGTAAGAAAAATTTTTATATAAAAAAGCATATATTTTAATAATATAATTGCCTTATATAAATAATAAAAATAAAAAAAAAATTTTAGTTTAACTTTAAACCAAAATATATAATAACATAAAAAATTATAATAATGTTTTTTTAATCTAATTTAGAATGAATATATTCCTTTATTTAAAGTACTGTAATTTTCTTTCAAGAAATTTGCATTCACTTTTAATTTACAAATTTTACATTATGATTTTTCTTTAAAAATCAAACATTTGCAATTAATTCTCAAAGGTAATAAAGCATTAAAATCCTAAGAAGTAACCATGATATTCAAGTTTATAGTTTCTCAAATAAAAATTTGGATTTATTTTGAATAAACTACATGCATTTTTTGTAATTTGAACCATTTTTTAGCTTTTCAGTGTAATTATTTTAATTAATTATATTTTACAAACATCACCTACACATTCTCTACCACCTTCTTTAATATCATTTTGCATATTTAACTTGTGCCTAGCTCTTACTAATTTCACAAATTCCGAATATCCTCCAATAAATTCATACTTACCCGGGCTACATCCTTCATAAATTAAGGGAGAAGATGTGTGATTTTTTGATTTAGGAATTAGCTTAAGAAAAAATAAAATAAATGAGTAAAAACAAGCAGATATACACCGACACAGAGAATTGAATAACTTACCGAATGAAGGTCCTTTATTTTGTCGCTCCACTTGTTTAATTTGATTTCGTGATCATTCAATAAATTCAAGAAGTTAGTGTTTAAAGAAAATCAAGTAAATAATTTTATTAAGCATATTTACGGTTTCCTTTTTATGCGCGTCGACGCTAACTTGAATACGTGTATCAGCATTTTCGTTAAAAGAAGGATCTTTCAACTTATAACCTAATTCTACTGCAGCACTAAAATATGAACAATTGATAAATCCTTCCTAAATTTACAATAAAAGGATTTATAAAAGTCAGTTAAGAAATTACGTAAAACTTATTATTAACTTACGATATGGTAACAAATATTTGAAGGAACAGACTTAGTGTTTGAAGAAAAGAAATAATTCATTGTTAAAGTGAGAAAATATTGGTTGAAAATTATTATGATGATAAATTTTGCGAGTTCCAAGACAATTTCGAAACGAAAAACAAATAGTTTATACTGTAAGAGGGAAAATAAAATTTTCATAAAATTAACCGTAACACAGCATATAGTGGCTTAGTTGCCAAATATAAAAACGATTGTGGATGTTTGGGAGTATTTATTGGTTTTTATTCGAAAATAATAGCAAATGGCCGCTTCAGATCTTCAAACGGCGGCACAACTTTTACAACAAGAACAAGACTTCCAATTTCTTGCTTTTGATTCAACAATTGCATTAGAACTGGGTCTTTTGGTTATCAAAACTGCTCAACAAAAAGGAATTCCTGTAGTAATTTCTATTAAACTTAATGGACATCTTTTATTTCACTATTCTATGCCTGGAACATCACCAGCAGATGTAGAATTGGCAAGGAAAAAAAGTAATGTCGTTAGTGAATTCCGTCATTCTTCTCTTTATGTAGGAGAATATTTAAGCCAGCAAAAAGGAGAAATATATTTTGTTGATGAAAAGGAATACGTGGCACAAGGTGGTGCTTTTCCATTGATTGTTAAAGGTGTTGGTGTCGTAGGATCAATTACTGTTAGTGGATTGATACATACGGAAGATCATGATCTTGTCATTGGATGTCTAAAGGAATTCTTTGGATTAGAAAAAGAAGGAAAAAACAAAGTTGAATAGATTATGGGCTTAAGAACTTTATTTGTTTATTAAGTTGTAAAAATGATAATTCGGAGTGTGGCAGTTATAAATAAAAATACTCGTTTGGATATAATTTTTTAATATATTTTTCAGTATAAAATATTGAAATATTATAAGTAAGGCACGTATAACTGAAGAAATTTTATTTTGGCCTTACTTCTTCGGCTTTTTTCTCAATTTCTTTTTGGTAATTAAGTATTTCAAATAATCCAATAGGGGTCTCAGATGATTTCCATTCATCAGCAAGTCTTTCTTCTTTAAAAAAAATTTCAGCAACTTTGGCATCAACTTCTTTATTTGTTGCTCCACCAATAACGCATAATAATAAAGACGATTCACCGAATGACAAAGATTGTTGCCTCCAACCATAATAAAAATCTTTATTACGTTCTTTGGAGTCTGTGTATCGTACATGGTGTAGTTTTGCGAGTGATTCAATATTAATTTTTTCACCAACTTTATATGTTAATAATAAATCTACTAAAGCCTTATCGACATTTACATGATCGCCAATCGCGGCATCTTGACGAGATAAAGACGCGTCGTGTTCGAGAATGCCATGTCTTTGAAGATCACTTAAAGACCTGTTTTAAAATTAAATCATTTTTAAGTGTAATTGAAAAATATAATTTTTTATCAATATAAGAAATTTCATACATTTTTTGAAATAATTTTCCATACATAGTAAAAGCGCCAAGCGTTTGTACTGAAGCAAAAGCTCTGCTAGTATTAAAACCTTTATTAAGAGCTTCAATTAATTCGGACATGGAGAAATCTTTTCCACTTCTTGGACTATAGAAAAAGAATAAAATATTTACATGTGTGTGTATATATAAAATCATATAATAAACTTACAGGAAACCATGATTAGCCAAACAGTTAAGGGCAGGACAAGGTGACCTTACGTCATTTTCACCAGGAGGTCTATATTCAGGATGAGACATATTTGAAAGAAATAAAAGAATTAATTTAGCATCCAAAATTAGAAGTTATTTATACCTAAATTTAGGGTAGGCTATGGCAGGGGAGTGATTTGCACCACCAGGATTCTCGGCGCGCAACGCGGAAAATCCTAAAGCCGCCACCTTCGTGGAAGTGGCGAGTGTCCGCACGAGCCACACAGCCACGAAGGACCACGTTCCTACGCCACCCTTAAGCTCAGCCGCGGCAAAAAGATTTCCTGTGGAGCCACTCGGCAAAAATTACCTTTTTGACCCTCCTCGTCTTATTTTTTTGACCCGCATATACTGTATTACATATAGGAGGGTCAAAAAAGGATGTCGTACAGGGTCAAAAAGATAATTTTTGCCACTCGGGAATCCTGGGGCTAAGCCGGGAATCCTGTAGTGGCGCCACAATTCTTCACCCCCGCTATAGCCTACCCCTAAATTTAGCAATACTATTGATGACGTAATATTTTGCACAATGCATCTGATTGAATTTTCGATAAATATTCTTTACTTTATATATAGCAATAGATTCACTATACAAATTACACCGTTATCTGGATATCCGTCGGATATTAAGATCTTCCGTACGCACGTCTGATTTTTTGCGATCATTTTTTTTTTATCAAAAATTCATCAAAAATGAATTCAATACTTCCATCACAAATTAAAAATAAAATTAAGAGAGAAGAAGTCCATGCTAGACAACAACAAGAGAAAAATCGCCGAAAATTGGAGCTTAGACTTCAAAGGCGAAAAGAGGAAGCAGAAGATCCATCCAAAAAAGAGGTATGCCTTTCAACTCTATATACAAAGTTTCATTTTAACCTTAATTTGATTTTTAGGAACGCTTAGCTAAGAATGTTCCTAAAACGCTTGAAAATACACGAGAATTTGATGAGACAATAGTAGATGCTGAAGATACTGAAGTATTTGAAGACGAAGCGTCAGATGAATTTTCTTCATATTTCAAAGGAATATCACCAAAGATGCTTATTACTACTAGTAAAAGACCGTCAAAATTTGCATATGAATTTGCTTCTGAATTGATTGATATATTTCCAAATAGTCAATTTGTTAAAAGGGGAAGTAAATTTTCTATCAAACAAATTATTGGATTTTGTACGAATAGAGACTATACAGATGTCCTAGTTGTTAACGAGGATAAGAAAGTTCCATGTAAGCATTCTATTATTTCAAATGAAACTTTTCTTTTTTAAAAGAAATACTACGTAATAATTAACGATTTTTCGATTAGATGCTATTACTTTGATACATTTGCCAGATGGGCCTACAGCATACTTTAAATTAACAAGTATAAAGCTTAATCACGAAATTCAAGTATGAAATCAATTCGTAAATACCGTCTTTGCATCAATATATTAACTTTAATTTATTATAGGGCCATGGAAGATCTTCATGTCATAAGCCTGAGCTTATTTTAAACAATTTTAATACGAGATTAGGTCATACAATTGGAAGGTGGCTTCAAGCATTATTCCCTCATGTACCGGAATTTCAAGGAAGACAGGTTGCCACTTTTCATAATCAAAGGGATTTCATATTTTTTAGGCGACATAGGTAATATTATTGAAATAAAACTATGATTTATAGAATATTTTTTTTTTATAAAAAAAAAATGAATTTCATATTTAGATACGTATTTAAGAGTAAGGATAAAGCTGAGTTACAAGAAATTGGTCCGAGATTTACGTTAAAACTTAAATGGTTACAAAGAGGAGCCTTTGATAAAGATGGGGAATATGAATGGATGTTTAAGGTGTGCATTTATCATAATGGATTTTATTTGTTTATATAAATGTTTAATTGTTTAATTGGATTCTTTAAATAGCCGGATCTGGAAACGAGTAGACGACGATTTTTCTTATAATTGATAAATACTTTTTCAATTTTGAACAAAAAAAATAATCGTAAGTTTTTGAATATTACTATTGTTTTATCTTTTTCTCAATTGGAATAGAGGATGATAATATTGTGAAAATAGAATTTTTCTGGTGCAAAATGCTAATATAGTCACTGGTTATAGGTCTCACAGTAAAGGATCCGGTTTAAATTTAGCAAAATTCTTAAATATATGTTCTGAAGTTTTATTTTAATAATTTAATAATTTTTGATTAGGAGGTTTGACATAACCCATCAAAAAATAATCCTATCGCATAAATTTCATTATTTAACAATGAGACAAAACGAGAGCAACTCTACACGGAATATATACCTGTAATAAACAAATATGTTAATTGCTAAGATGTTGTAACATCAATAAGAGAATAAGCAATTAAGCCTTTACCTGAATATAATTCTTTCTTCCGTCCCATTCATGTGGTTGTGAATGATATGATATACTTTCATCAATCCTATCATGACCCCCAAATATCTTGCGATCAGTATTAAGGGCAATCGAATACTTTCCTGCCCATTCAGTTCCAATTTTATAATCAGCAAAAGATTGAGTTGGGTGGAAATTAAAAATCCAAAGTAAATTTCCTCTCTCAAAGGCTATTAATTTGTTTTCATTATGTTTTAGAGAAATATATGCCTTTTCGAGAATGAAATTGTATAAGTAAAAAATCACCCATATCAAAAAAGGAAATAATAAACTTAATTTACCTGTGGCGAACTTAACCATCCATATTGTTCCTCTAAATGTTGCATTGCTTTATCAAACTCATTTAAATATTTATATCTTAACAAATCATCGTCTACTACATTCCATTGTCTTCTAGCATAATGGAACGAATTATTGTTTCCAGCTCTGGGAAAGTCCAACCATTCCGGATGTCCAAATTCATTTCCTTCAAAGTTTAGATAACCTTCACCGCCAAGGCCATGTGTAAGCAATCTAATAATTGAAGATTACTTTATTTAAAAAGAAGAAAAGAAAAAGAAAAATATTAGGAGGATTTATTATCGGACCAATAATATATACCGAATCATTTTATGTAAGGCTAAACCACGATCAATGATTGGAGTAAGTGGAGTCATGTCCGACATATGCGTGTACATTTCCTTGTCCATTAACCAGAAGGCAAGTGTTTTGTCGCCTACAAGAGCTTGATCGTGAGATTCAGCGTAGGCAATAGTTTTTTCCTATGAACATTCCACGATACAAATAAATTTGTTAACAAACTTCAAAATTCTGCGTTATTAACTTCTTTAAATGCGTACCATATGTCTTCTGTTAGTCAATGTCCAACAAATATTACCCATGTCCCAATCATCATCACGTTGCTCTTTCAATAATTTAATCCACATATCGGGAATGGCCATGGCTAATCGGTAATCAAAGCCAATACCTCCCTCTTCTACTGGTAGACAGAGACCAGGCATTCCAGACACGTCTGAGGAAAATTACGATTTAATATTTTTCTATCAATTATTAAATGGGAAAAAATTTTTCTAACCTTCTGAGACTGTAATTATACGGGGATAAAGCTTGTGAAGCATGTCATTTGCCTATTAAATTTAAGATATTGATTAAAAAATTTTAAACTTTCAAGAATACAAATTTTTTTTTTTAAAAAAAAAAGAAAGAAAATACAACTCACCAACATTAAATAAACGACTCCTTCTTCGTCCACAGTATCGCCAAAATATTCGTGATAACCACCGGAAAATCCCGTCCCGATGCCATGATGATGATACATCATACTAGTGACTCCATCAAATCTAAATCCATCAAATCTATATTCTTCCATAAAGAAGCGAAGATTTGAAAGTAAAAATCGAAGTACTTCCCAATGACCATAATTGAACAATCGACTAGTAAATCAAATGAAGTATTGTTGAGCATTTAAAGATAGTAAGAATAGTTAGAAAAATAGCCAACGGGTTATTACCTATCCCAAAGGTCATGCCGGCCTTTTCCTCCTTCATGGAAGTAACAATGATCCGACCCGTCAAACATGTTCAACCCATCTAGCACGTTCTTGCATGCATGAGAATGAACAACGTCTAATAGCACATACAAACCCATGCCATGGGCAGTATCAATGAGTCGCATCAACTCTTCAGGCGTACCTGATATCAAAGAAGTCGTCAATATTTATGAAGGCACTAAATGTCGATTATTAATATATGATTTTTACCGTAACGACTGGATACACCAAAGAAACTTGTCACTTGATATCCGAAGGATGCATAATATGCATGTTCCATGATAGCCATCAATTGAATAGCATTATAACCCAGGTCTTTGATACGCTTCAACACGTTATCCGTGAATTCATTATAAGTTCCAACACGCCCTTCATTTGTAGAAATTCCAACTAAAACAAAAAGTGTGTTAAATTCCAAAAGATTTACGAATGAGTATAGCAGGTTAACTACGTACCATGGGCTTCATAAATTCTTAAACTTGTTGGTTTTTTTGGGGAGTTATTTTTCCATTGATATTTTTGAGGTGGGTTCCAAAAGATGGCATCATATGCAAGACTTACATTTAAATCTTGTGTAACTCGTTTTATCCAGGCTGGTAGACGATCGATACATTCGCCTTCTGATGTAGTCATGGAGATCTATTTATAGAAAGATGATTATTTAACAAAATTTCATTGAGAATGATCGGATACAATATACTTACTTTTATTTTAGAATTGTGAGGAATAGTAGGAGTACCATTTTTGGCAGGGATATGAATTTCCCAAACACCAAAAGAATCCTTCTTCATTGGATGTTTAGACCTATCCCAACCATCTGAAACAAAACTAAACTTAATATAGGATGTTGTTATGTACTTAAATTAAATATAAACTCACTAAATTCGCCAATCAAACTAGCAGAAACGGCATTAGGTGCCCATTCGCGGTATATAATGTCGCCATTTGGTAGTACATTGAGACCGAAACGTTCGTACCCACGCGAAAATTTATCATAACCACCTTCATTTTGGTTGATTTCTTTTACCCATTTTTTATATGATTCAAGTCTATTTCAAATATTTTTTTTTTAAATTAAAATATAATTATAGTCAAGGAATTAAATGAATTTACACAAACCTGCGTTTAATTGCGGGAGCAAAAGGTTTTAACCAAGGATCAATTTTACAAATACCAGGCTCATAATTTTCTTGACTTATCATTTCTGTAGGGGACATTTTAGTTAATTGGAAAGTAAGAAAAAGAGTTTGTTCTTAATTAAAGCTTAACGTAACTATTTATATATAAAAAAAATTGGGATATAGATATACAAATAAGTTAAAATGGATACAAATTAATGTACGTGGGCGTATATAAAAAGAATTGAAAAGAATGAAAGAAAAGGCGTTTTTAGATTTTCGAAGTTATTTTATAGTAAGCGTATCTTACACTGAAAGCGTGGGATAACTATTAACTTTAATTTACTTTAATTGGAGATTTACATATTAGTTTATACTAAAATTAGGAATTGCACGAGTTAAACTTTATGTCATGAAATTCACGTTCAAATCATAGCCCATCATCATTTCATCATCTTGGAAGGTATAATGCTTATCAGAATATCTGATACTAAGATATCGGCGCAGTAAATCACGTTCAGATATATTTTCCTGATTTTAATCTATTCTTTAAGGCATGGCTCGTTTAATTCGTCGTAAAAATATACCGAACATTTTTTATTCTTCTCTCTTCCATTCTAACTCTTTTCGATTTTATTCAACGTACCCCTCCCCTTCCAAAATCAAAATTAAATCTAATTCGGATCAAATATATGATTTTCGGAGTGATACAGTAACTAAACCGACTGATGAAATGTTTGATATTATGCGTAATGCATCACGAGGTGATGATGTATTTAATGTAAATGTCCACTCTTGGAGAAAGTTCTTATAGAATTTAAGAAATTATAATAATATTAATAATAATTTTATTAGGAAGATGAATCTACTTATGAACTTGAAACTTATATAGCCGAATTAACGGGACATGAAACAGCTTTATTTGCGCCATCTGGTACAATGGTAAAATCATTCAAAATTTATCATTATTTAAGTATAAACTGAAAATATTTCTATTCCCACCATTTAAGACCAACCAAATAGCAATTCGAGCACATTTATCAACACCGCCACATTCGGTATTATGCGACTTTAGATCCCATATTTATAATTACGAAGCCGGGGGAATAGCATATCATTCTCGAGCTTCCGTTACACCGCTAATACCATCCAACAAATTATTCTTAACCTGTTCCGAAATTGAATCAGAATTAATTACAACAGATGATAATCATTACGCACCAACTCGTGTAATCTCTTTAGAAAATACATTACATGGTTTACTCTTTCCTCTTAACGAAATTCAAAAAATTTCTAAATTAGCTAAAAAAACGAACATAAAATTGCATTTAGATGGAGCAAGATTATGGAATGCATGTGCTGAAACTGGCTTATCTTTACAAAAGTTTACAGAAAATTTTGATTCAATAAGTATATGTTTATCAAAAGGTATTGGTGCACCAATTGGTTCAGTGCTAGTAGGTAATAAAGAATTTATTAAAACTGCCAAACATTTAAGAAAATTATTCGGGGGTGGTTGGAGACAATGTGGTTCATTAGCTGCCGCCGCTAAATATGCTATCATTTCCAATTTTCCAGATAATTTAAAAAAATCTCATTTGTTAACTAAAATATTATCTAATGAATTACTTAATCTAGGTATTCATGTTACTCTTCCTGTTCATACTAATATGATTTTTATTGATACTAAATCAATTAATATTACGACTAGAGAATTAGCTAATAGATTAGCTTCACACAACATTCTTATTTCTGGTGACAATTCTACTACTACTAGATTAGTTTTGCATTATCAAATTCCTCCTATTTCCATTGAAAAATTTATTGATGTAGTTGCTAATATTATAAAAGAGAAAATTTTTTTAAAAAAACTATAATGTACATAAATAATAATCAGTAAAAGAAAAAAAAATTGAAATGCTGTGTATATGAATTTGAATAATATAAAATAAGATGGAAAGTACGGTAAAGAAGTTATATTTATCGGATGTTTCTCTGAATATAAAGAACATCATTATAAATATGCTATTATTTAATACGTGATTTTTATATATTATATTCTTATGTAATCGTTTTTTAACAAAGATAGATGAAAAACAAAAATTAACTAACAGAAACTTACCTTATATATTATATATATTTAAATTTAATAACATTATGAATCAATTTGAATTGTAACATGTGATATATCATATTTTTGTTTTAAAATCCGTCTGGCTTGTGATAAAATTGTTGCAGGAACCAATGGCTCTGCTGAAACATCTGGATCATATGGATTAAGTACCAAATGGCATGTAAGAGTTGTCTACAAAGAAAAAATTGTAGTTTAGTGATAAGCAATAAACTAAAGACTCTTCAAAGTAAATTCTTACTCGGCCAACTGTTAAATCCCAGACTGAACGTTTTATTAGAAAAAGTTTATGATTAATAAGTTGATTCCCATAAAACAAAAATTAGGACATAAAATTAGGGTAATTACTGTGCAATTCATGTATATTCTTTACTCCTTCAATTCCCTTTAAATCTTTTCTTACAGAATGTACGTCAATATGAGATGGAGTTGCTATGATTAGAGAAAAAAGTTAAAACGTATATTTAATAAATAAAAATTATATTTTTTTTCGGTACAAACCTTCCATCAAAACTCTTATACCACTTCTCAAAATACCAAATGTAGTGGCCATTACAAGAGCTGAGAAAAAAAATGTACATAATGGATCGACCCAAGTCTTACTATCATCCAACATAATAACTATAGATGATATTAAAACTCCCAAGGAAGACAAGAAATCTCCCAATACATGAAGCAAAGCTGCACGAACATTAACACTACTATTTCCATGATCACTCCCATGACTATGACTATGACTATGTCCACTATGACCATGACCATGATCATGATCATGTCCTAAAACAAGCATCAACCTATAATATAATATGATGTCAATATATTTTTTTTTGTTAAAATTTATATAATTATAAATGTTAATTACACAATATTTACTGCAACCCCTATAGAGGCTACGAAGCACATGGTTTTTCCATCTACATCTATTGGATGTTGTATACGATCATATGCTTCGTAACATAGATAGCCAGTAAGGCCCCAAATCAAGAAAATTGATACAAGAGCACCTAGAATTTCTGCCCGATGGTAACCATACGAAAGTGCTAATGTCATAAATTAGACCGAATTATAGGTCAGATATTAATTTGAAATCAAAAAAAAATAAAATATGCTAGTTCCATTTGTTGATTATACAAACATTTCGTAGCTGGTCTTCGCGCAAGATATATAGATAAGAGTGAAATTGCGAAACTAACTACATCTGATTTGTTTAAAAGGAAAGAAATTAATTATGCAAATATTATATTCAACAAAACTACAATAATTAGTTGATCTCTTACCGCTTAGCAAATGAAAAGAATCACTTAACAAAGCCAAGCTTCCAGCAATAAAACCGCCGATAAGTTCAATTACAAAAAAGAAAAGAGAAATTACTATAGCTATCCATAATTTTGAAGCATATCTTTTGGAGGTTCTATCCATACGACATCCATCATCTTCGTCTTCTAAACCACACTTATCCTCTTCATCTTCACGAATATCGGGACCTTCAAACGAAGTATATAAAAGTGGGGTTGATGAATGAAGAGAAGTAATGCTCGGATTATCATGATAAGACTCGAAAGATGCGCCTCTTGGAATATTCATTTGTGGTTGAACGTCGACAGGTAATGAAATATCTTGTGCCGATGTATCTAGTGAGGAAGGATAAGCAGGTGAGTCTGGTGGAATAGGGCGGACGGAGGTGTCGTCCGCAGAGTGTTCAATTGTATTAGCGCTCAAGTAGTCGTTGCTAGTTTCTACCATATTTACTATTTATATACCACTATTCTATTTACAATTGTTGGTAGAAATATGATACTAACAGACGTACTTTCTTTATTAAATCGAAATCGATTTTAACAAATCTTGTTAATTCTTGTAGGAAAAATTGATTGGTAAAATAAGCGGACAGAAAATTATTAAAAAATTTTTTTAAAAAAAGGAAGTTAATTAATGTACATTTATGCGGCCGCTTTGGTAAGACAAATTAGTAGAAAAGATTCATTCGTTATCACAAGGTAACACAAAATTATTAAATTGTCAGGATAGATTTATATTGCTATTAGAGGGGGTGAATTTATGCTTACGCGATACAATTAGAGAGCAAATTTCCGGAGTATAGCTTTAATGACAAAAAAAAAAAGAACTGGAAGCAGTCATAATTAAGATAGTATTTGAAATTTATTATATAATGGCATTGATTACATTAATTATAAAGAACCATATTAAACAATGAATTTTTTAATTGGCTGGTATTACATGACTAATTAATTCGCGAATAAATAATATATCATCTACGCGAAAACTCATTGCATGTATTATATGTAGAATAGAAAACTCATTTTGTGCTTTAAAATGGTAACCAGATCATACACGGTAGTGAATATTGTATATTATAAAGAGTTCGTTTCACTTGATTATATCAAGTCCATAAGACTGAACAATGCACTGACGCTCTCACCATTATGTATTCTTCTAATTGCTTCTGCAAACATTGGAGCAATATTAAAAACTCTCATCTTAGAACATTGCGCTAAATGATCAACTTGTGGAACACTATCGCTTACGATGACTTGATCAATGACACTTGTTACAATTCTTTGAATAGCATCACCACTCATAATTCCATGAGTGATAATGGCACAAATCTTTTTTGCTCCGCTTTCACTAAGAATCTTTGCAGCTTTGGTTATTGTATTAGATGTATCTGCAATATCGTCAATTAGAATACACACTTTGTCTCTAACCTCACCAACAAGCATCATATCAGTTTTATGAGGCTTAATTTGAGAACGACGTTCTTTATGAATCAAAGCAAAATCCATATGAAGTTTGTCTGCAATAGCTGTTGCTCTAAATAATAACAAATACACTTTTAAGAAATAAATCAATCGTTAAAACACCAATAAGCAAATCCTACCTTTTAGCACCACCAGCATCCGGAGAAACAATTACTGCATTCTGATAATTTGGAATGTTTTCCTTAATATATTTAATCATCAAAGGTTGTCCATAAAGATTGTCAACCGGTATATCGAAAAACCCTTGAAATTGAGGATCATGAAGGTCCATAGTTATTATATGGTCGGCTCCTAAAGTAAATGAGCCATATATATATTAATATTTTATATTTTATTCTTTATAAAGAACAACATTATTTACATTATCATGTAACAACCTGCACACGTTATAAGATTGGCTATAAGTGTTCCAGATCGAGCAATCCAATGTTTATATCCGCCCGCGCTACGAGTAGATATTTCGGACGAACTAGTACCATTAGCGCTTTGCTCTCCAAATGGATTTTTCACTTCATTTGCAGGAGTTGAATCTGGTGTATTATAGGTATAACCAATAAAAGCATCCTTTGGAATGCGCGGCAAAAGTTCGCCATTTTTCTTGTAAGGAGCATCGGGTTGTCGCGCGTATGGAAAACAAGGTATCACAGCAGTAACCTTTGCCGCTGATGCAATTTTACAAGCCGATATCATAATCAATAGTTCCATTAGATTATCATTGACATGGCCACAGCCAGATTGAATTATATAAACGTCCTTTTCTCTAACACTCTCATGGATCTCAACATTTGTTTCTTTATTTGAAAATTTTGAAAGTTTTACACGTCCTAGTTGCACATTTAAACGAGAAGCTATTTGTTCAGCTAATTCAGTATGCGACGAGCCTCCAAAAATAACGATATTGCGCATTATTAAATAGATCCGCGTCAGAAAAAAACTTCACTTTCGCAATTAAGATTACGTAATTAAAAAGAGATGAAATAGATGAATAACTGCGCCACAGTAATCTTAATCTCTCGCGTTATTCAACATTTGTATATTATATAATAACTAACTTTTTTTAATAAATGTCTTCTGGTCCACTAGTACAATTCGTAGCTTACTCCTCAGCTGTTGAAGCCATATTCTGGCACACTTTATCAACGCGAAAAATTGATTTGTATAAATTAGATGATACTTCACATGATATTTTTGGTCATTACTTTACTGGTCATACTATAACTTCACAACATGCCACTGAAGCAAATATTTCCATGCCAGCTCGTTTGTGCCTTGGCATTGATGCTTTCGATGACACCAATTCCGCTTCTTTCTCACGGTAAGAACTAAAATCTGCGAACTCATCGAAATTCATATGTTAATTCGCGTAATATATATATATATATTCAATTTATAGTTTACCACCTTTCGCCTATCCTTCGATTGGAAAAATAAAAAATACTAATACAATTGAAGATTTTAAAGCTCTTGACAAAGCTGCTTTATTTAAAGAGATCACAGAACAAGTAAATTCAAATAAATTCGAACTTATACTTTAACTTGGTTTTTTAAAAATTCTGAAATAAAATCATCATTTCAATTTTGATCTGTCCAATATTTAGATTTGGCAGGATATTAAATCTGGAGAAGCGGTAAAAAATCCGTATCTCCTTACCCGATTCCTTCTTGTGACCTTTGCAGATTTGAAAAAATATAAATATCATTACTGGTTTGGTTTTCCTGCATTAATAACCGAACCACCATGGCATGTTTCCGAAAATGGTGAAATAAAAAGCATTAAGGATTTATGGAAATCTAGCGATGTTAGTCTTATCATTATTTAAGAATATCATATATATTAACAACATAAATTAACATGTTCAAAACTTGATCAGATTGAAAGCTTCAGAGAAAATTATGATCTTTTTAGACAAAAACAGTCTTGTGCAAATTCTGGATTTTTCCTCGTTAAACGATTCAATAGTAAAGAAATGATAATCGGTAGCCTATCTGAATTTGACACATTCTTTGAAGGCTGTGATAGTGATGAGGTGAATTTAGGACTCGATTCAATGTTTTTTTTTCAATTGAGAAACTAATTAACTTTTATAGTATATAATGTTAGAGAATTGTTGGATTTGCTGATCCTTCAAGCTTGCCTACGAATCCCGGATGGCCATTGCGTAATCTTTTAGTACTTTTGCAGCGTCGTTGGAATATACATAAGATTAAAATATTATGTTACAGAGAGATTCCAGGCAAAAGGGATGTATCACAAACGTGTATATTGACAGTTGAAATACCTGAAACTGACACAATCTCTGGTACTGTATTGGATTTTTTTATATTATCTTTATTATAGCGCTGCTGACGCTAAATAATTTTCATTGATCATAAGATGAGTGTCCAAAAGGTTTAGGATGGGAAAAAAATTCTCAAGGTAAACTTGCTCCTCGTTCTGTTGACCTAGCACATCTTATGGATCCAGTAAGGTAAGGAAACGCGTATAAATCTCTATTATATCGAATTGAGATTTTAACATTCTATATATAAGGTTGGCCGACACGTCAGTTGACCTAAACTTAAAATTAATGCGATGGAGGATTGTACCAAATCTACAACTGGAAAAAATTAGAGAAACAAAATGTTTATTACTCGGTGCCGGAACTTTGGGTTGTTATGTGGCAAGATGTCTCTTGGTAGGTTGATTATTTGATTATTTCTATTTTAAAATTATAAAATATGTTAATTTACGTGGCTTCTTATCTTATATAGGGATGGGGTGTTCGTCATATAACATTTGTTGATAACGCACGTATCTCATTTTCCAACCCTGTTCGACAACCATTATTCTTCTTTGAAGATAGTCTCGAGGGAGGCAAGCTTAAAGCACAGACCGCTGCTGAAAATTTAAAAAAAATTTATCCTGGCTCAGTATGTATAAAGTTGTGTTTCCCTAAACATTTTTTTTTAAACCTATATTGAGTCAATATTGAAATTTAGATAACCGAAGGGCATAATATAAATATTCCTATGCCAGGACATCCAGTTATTTCAGAATCACAAGTTCGTAGTGATATTGAAAAGATAACACAACTTATTGATTCACACGATGTTATTTTTCTATTAATGGATAGCAGGGAAAGTCGATGGTTACCTACTTTGTTGGGGGCAAGCATGCGAAAGGTTTTTAAAATAATTCAATTCTACTTGATTTTAATAAAATAAAATAATATTTACTAGTATATTTTATTTATTAGCTTGTCATAAATGCAGCATTGGGTTTTGATACTTACGTAGTGATGAGGCATGGCGTCAAAGATCTTGATTTCACTTTGAAATCAACAGGAGCTTCTAACAGCAAAATGCCAGAAATTAAGCAACTGGGATGCTATTTTTGTAATGATATTGTGGCACCGACTGATTCTCTTAAGGATCGTACGCTTGACCAGCAATGCACGGTGACGCGGCCGGGATTATCTGCAATTGCTAGTGCATATGCCGTTGAACTAATGGTTTCTGTTTTACATCATGAAAAAGGGTAATTTCTATTCGTATAATTTAATCTTTTTATGACTGGTTTACAATAAAAAATTTTTTTTCATTCTATTAATTAATAGACCAGCGGCACCAGCAGATACTATTAATGATCTTTCTGATTCAACAGATACTAGTACCTCAACTCCTTTAGGTATTATACCACATCAAATACGTGGATTTTTAACCAATTTTAATAATATGTTAATAGTTGGACAAGCATACGATAAGTGTACAGCTTGTTCTGATAAAATATCTGAAGAATATAAAACAAATGGATTTGAATTTCTTAAACGTGTTTTTGATTCACCCACATATCTTGAAGAATTAACAGGATTAGCTAAATTACATCAAGAAAGTGAAGCTGCTGGTGATTTTGTTTGGGAAGAAGAAGATAATGAATTGTGAAGATTATTTGATCATAAAGAGATTATTGACGTTATCAAAATGTCATAGCTTTTCATATTAACTATAATTATTTTTTTTTTAATATTAATGTATTTTCATATCTTTGCCACATTTCGAATAAACCCTTTTGGCTACGTTATTTTTTATGTTGTGTATTCGTTTAGCCGTTTAGCTTTTAATAATGAATGCTAAAAATAACAGCATTTAACAACTTTTAAAATAAATATTACAAATCAGAATAAGATGCAAAAAAAATCGTCTCGTAAATATGCGATTTAATTTTTCAAAAAAATTTTTTTTTTAATTAATGAAAACATCACTAAAAATACAAACTTTTTTGTATGAATCAAAATTAAATATATTCAATATTCATGCATATTTTTTTTTGACCTTCGACAGAATTGTAAAAAATAATTGACCATCCGTATAAATTGTTTTTATGAAAATTAAATAAACAATAATTTCATTGATATTTTCCTCTATACTCCTCAAATAATTTATTTCTAATCGTCACGTCCCTTGAAATAAGTTGAAATCGGAAACCATTCTTTACACTTATTCTTAAATTCATCGGCTTTTGATGAATCTAACTTGTTTTTAAGTTGTTCGTATACTGATATGCAATTCTTCATAAAATTAAATAAAATGTAAATAGTCGAATCGAAAAAGAGAAATACATACATATTACTTGAAGAATTACCTTTAGTGTTCTCGTACTCAAAAATTCATCCTTAATAGAGTTCATCAATAAATTTGTGACTTCTTGTTTATTATCAGGATTTATTTGCAATAATGCATTAGAGCCAGCTAATAAATGTGACATGGACCCTTTATTCCTTGCTAAAAATTTCTCAGTATATACGTCTAAGGAAGTATTATCGGGAAGTATGGTTGGTAATACTGTATTAGCAACTTTAAAAATTGTTTGATATTCAGTAGAATCACGTAACGGTTCTCTTTTTTCGTTATCTTCTTTCTCAAGCCTAGAAACTAAAATAAGATAACCTGTTGAAATATTTTTCATAAATTATAATAAACATAATATTATTAGAATAGTTACCATACCTTCCAACTTGAATCGTATTATATTTACATGTAATTCTGGATTTTCTTTATCAATATTATATGCTTGTTTTAGGGCCCTAAGAGCGAGTAAATACTTTTCTGAAATACAATGACGATTATTAGTAAACTAAGCATAATAATATTTATCTGAAATCAGAAAACAAACTTTTTTGAATGTAATATTCAAATCCTAATAAATGTGTTTCTATTCTTTTCGAAGCCAATATTTGCAAAGGTTGAAGGAACTTGAATGCTTCCCCTAAAGGATCTTCTACCTGTAAACCATTCTAGAAGTTAATTAAATTATTAATAATGTATATTATATAATAATCAGGCATAATTGAACCTTCAGAAATTTTTCGCCTTCCGGGTCATCATCTTGTACTTTCTTTTTCGATTGATCCTCTTTTGCCGGAGAAGCTTTATGAAAAAAAAATTTTATTTCAAAATATATATATATATATTATATATATATATAACTCACAATAAATTAACTCTTACCTTTTTTTGCCTCCTTAAGCGCAGCTTTTTTGGCTTTACTTTTGGCTTTCTTGGCAGCCTTAATCTCTTCTTCTGTCATATTTTCTTTTGAAATTATTTTGTTCGAATTTTTATTCAATTAGAAATTTCAATTATATTAAAAATACGTAAATGAAACGTACCATAATTTTGACTTTCTTCACCATTGGCTGATTTTGGATTGTCTTTTAGATAAAGATAGATCTGGATTTTTCCATATATGATGATTCATAATAAGAACAAAGGAGACAACATATTAGAATATTACTTATACTTACCTCTATGGCATTTTTCGCGGCACGGAAATAATAAGGGTGTGAACGTAGCTGATCTTCAAGTCGTAACATGCTTTTACATCATAGAAATAATAAATAAGTGTAAAAATTTCACGGGAATATAAGAATGAAACGCGACATACCTCAAGTATGCTCTAAGAGTAACTTTACGCAGACAATATGTATGAAAATCGAATTGATCATCCGTTATATCTGCAAAATGCTTAAATATGATTGACAATAAACCATATTAAAAATGCATTATTTATATTAATAATTTAAAGTATTTAAATTTATGTATGTAGGAATTACTAACTTAAATGTTGAATTATACCTTGTCGATTTGATGAAAACGTTTAAGAGCTTTGCCTAGATTATTCTGCCTCCTATAACACTCCCCTTCCTCGAGTGCATACCACATACACTGCATGTCTATAAGATCCGTTAATGGATCAGGAGCGTCGCCCTTTTTTTAAAAAATATATATATATATAAATAATCTAAATAATATATAAAAAACCATATAAAAACCATTCAAACAATTATACACACTCTAGTAAATAATCCAATTGTTTTTAGAGCTTCTTCTGGTTGATTATTCCGAAGCATATATTTTGTGCATTTCGAATTGATGAACCTATCTTGGAGATCCAACTCTCTGGCTTCGTCCATAACTTTCATGGCATTATTAAGATCTCCCCCATGCTATATACGTCAAAGATGCAAATAATTGGTAATTGGTAAGATTGGGTTTCAATTTAAGATGCCACCTAAAATATCTATTTAAAGTTCGGACCTTGAGTATACGGCCCTTTGTCATATATAATTCTACTAAAGTTGGTGTGTGTTCGATTGCTTCATCGATCAACTTGAGAGCCCTTGTAGTATCACGTTTGTTATCGTAATGTTGAGCCAACAAATAGAGAGTCCAGAGATACGCTGTAGGTTCTTCAATTTCGTCACCAGCATCCGAACTTTTGGTGAAAGTGTTACACGTCTTTAGATTTTGGAGATATTCTTCAACCAATTTCTCAATTATATCCTCCTTTATCGGATCAGCATAAAGTTTTTTAAGATTAACAAATAATGAAGGGACACCTTTTCTAAGAGCTGCTTGCATATATTTATCTACTTCTACTTTAAACCTTTCATCTACAATCATATAATAAAATATAAGAATATTACAAACAAGACAATCCACGCAAACCACATTCAAATAACTGACCAGCTGTATGTTCTATAGGAAGTAGCTTTAAAAGATTTGACTTTGGATATTTTGTTGCCATTTCTTGACAAATTTCAATAACTTTTTCGCGTTGTTCAGAGGACAACTCATCTAACAGGATTCAATTCTCATTATTAAATGAACTTATTATAGTGAGTTAACACGTTAAATTAATTGATAAATACTAATGAAATACTTACTGGTATTTATTTGGGATGCTAATAACAAGCCATTATAATAATCATAACAATCGGGGTTGTCAG
The DNA here is from genome assembly GCA_003833135.1 of Oehlia diaphana. Lineage (NCBI taxonomy): Eukaryota > Fungi > Glomeromycota > Glomeromycetes > Glomerales > Glomeraceae > Oehlia > Oehlia diaphana. The sequence continues at coordinate 61,154 of QZLH01000330.1, read as the reverse complement.
CAATCAAGTCTTCATAAGCTATCTTTGCTTCCTGATATCTTTCAAGTTTCAGCAGAAAGAAAGCTAGTCGAAAAAGACGAATATATGATTATTTTAGCATAATATAACTATGATATAGTCTATAATTGATATTCAAACCTCTCTTTTCTTTCCATGAGCGACGATCGCAAATATCATTTTCAATGGATTCTAAGTGCTCCAAAGCTTTATCAAACTTGCCACTTTCTTCTATTATAAGATTATGATATAGCAGCATCTCGCTGTGTTCAAAATTCATAGGACCTGGTTTTTCCTACGAAGGATGCCATCATCATTAAATGTAATTAAACGCAAATAGCTTAATGCGATTTTATATTCACCTTTAAAGTATCCACATAAGCTTTCAATACTTTTTCGGCTATTTCATAATTTTCTAGCAGATGATAAGATATAGCAAGTCCAATCCAATATCTTTGATTATTATGTCTTAAATTCAAAAGACGAAGTCTTGATTCCTTTTAATTAAGTAATATTCCCATCGAACAATAAATAATTTAATATTAATAATTGTTAAAATGAACATAATGATTCTACATCTTACATTAAAAGCCTCATAATTTCGCATTTGAATTTGGAGCAAGGAATAATCTTGAAGGATTTGCATATTATCCTATCACCAAATAATTTTTAAATAAATGATTTTCAGTGAATGCGAAAATAATATTTAAATCATTCATACCTTATCAAATTTTAATGCTTGATTATAGCACTTTAAAGCTTCACCGTAGTTTTTATCGGATCGATGTAACAATCCATATACGTGCCAACCTGTCCGATTAAAAAAAGTTTGAATGATGGAAAATTGTTTCTAAACAAGTAATCATCAAAAATATAATTACAAATATGGCTCTTCAGATCAAACCTAAGCCCTTTGCGTACGAAATCATGAGCTTCTTCCTTCCTATCCATATGGTTAAGAAACAATCCTTTCATAGCCAATGTCTCTGCATCAATGATTAAATGATGATAATCGCATTATCAAAATTACAATAGATAAACATCAATTAAATGAATTCATTTTCAAAATAATTTCTTTATTATGCAAATAAAACAAAATTTAACATATATCAACAGATATAAAAAAAAAGAAATAATATCATATATGTACCCCCATGTTCAGGAAATTTTTTCAATATTTGATCAGCAGCTTTCAACCCTTTCTTATACTGTTTATACTCATAGAATTTCTAATATAAAATTTATAACTTTTCGGTCAGTCATGCTAAATATACATATATAATAATATACCAGAAGTAGCCATCACTATATAAGATACTTGCAAGAATTTGCTTAAAAAGAGCAGATTCTTTGGACGGTAATTCCCTCATTTCTTTAAGCTAAATAAAAGCTTTGAAGATTGCACTCGATATAAAATGTGCTACAAAACTGATCTCTCGAATGTTAAAAAAAAAAAATTTTTTTTTAACCCTTGCGAAAAAAAAGTAAATTTTACTTTTTAGTTATTTGTGTGATGGAAAATAAAATCTTGATCAAAAAAAATAATCACTGTTATCATGTGAATCATAATTTACAATGACTTGTGTTACGTGATAAAAGATAGATATTAAGATCGAATCGCAATATTAACCTTCAATAATTTTTTGTTTCGTCAACTAAAAAGATGGCTCATACTAAATTGGATTTTGATGAAAATTCTTCTAAAACACCTTCTTCATTAATTATAAAGGATATTGTACGTAATGAACAAGAAGAACTTGCGGAAGAAGTATTTTTAGAAGAACTTTCATCACAATTAGCAGAAAATCCAAAAGCAATGGCTGCAATAACAGAACAATACATGAAAACCACTATATCAGATGGACAGGATTTTGAGAGTATTCAACTGCTCCCTAATCCTGGATTTGTAATAAAAATTCGTATAGCATCCTCAAATAAAAAACTATATAAATTAAATTCAAAATTTTTCATCAATTTTTGTTATTCAAATAAAGTACCATGTCCACCAAATGCTACTGAAACTGAAATAAAAAAATCAATGAATGGCGATGAGGATTCAATTTATCGTGTTCCAACCGTTATTAGTAATATTCGAGAAGATAAAGACAATAGTATGTTTTTGATTATTTTGTATTTTTTTTCTAAAGTAATATAACTGATTTGAAATATTGAAATGTTAGAGGAGGATCTTTGTTATGTTTGTGATGCTATTATTCATACATTACCATTTAAAAGAACAAGAGAAGATTCCGATTTTAAATTATATATAATCGAACTGGCAGTGGAAATGATTGAAGAACAATTTAATCTAGAATTAACTCGCAGTACGTCACTATTCTGTTCTTGTGATTTTCAATAAGAACATGAATCTGTGAAGAATTAATTTATGTATGTTATTCAGACTTTGCATATCCGAAAATAAGTTACAAAGGCAAAATAGAAGAGAAACCAGTTATGATTCCCAAACAACAGAAATCTTTAATAACGGAGATTTCCACGAAACCGAGCCAACGAAAAATAATTGATGAAAAATCAACCAAAAATGTCAGAACTCTGGATAAACCTAAATATACCATCACAGAAGAATTTAGAGATAAAAGGTTATTCCTGATCATAACTATTGATACGCCTTCTATGGTAAATTAACTAAATTTAATATGTAATAAATTACCTCTTTTTCTTTTTTTTTTTTAATATTTTTATTTATTTATATAGCAATCAGTAAAGGATAGCACATTAGACCTAGAACCTTTGCGTCTAATTTTTAATTCACCCGGGAAATATAATTTGGATATCACATTACCTTCAACAGTGAATATCATATCTGCGAAAGCAAGATTTATAAAACCTAAAAAAAGATTGGTTATCAGAGCAGAGAAAGATTGATTAATCCAATGTCAAGTAAGCGTAACAATTACTTTTTTTTTATTAATATCATTTCAGAATGTAATTTTATTAAAGACCATAATCTATTTATGACAAAAATGAAAAGAATGCATATTTAAATGTACAACCAGCATATTATACAAATGAATATATTTTAATATTCCACCTCTTTTAAAAAAAAAAAATTAACATAATAATAATATTAATAATAATAAATTCGTAATAAATACAATATCATTCCACTAACTACCCCATAGTAAATTCCATAATTAAAGTACATAATTATTTTTGTCAAAAATCCTCCAAATAAATCAATACGTTTTCGTTGTTGTAACCTGTCTGTATACAAAAACTAAGAAAATTTATTTCTAATGTCTTTTTGTTTCCATCTTTCCCTTACCTAATAAATAATTTTTATGCCATATTATAAATTTATGTATTCCATACACTCTTTTCTTTTACCCTATTAGATGAAAATAAAATTTGAATAAAAATTTCATAATTTGCATGTGAATTTTTTTCCTTTGGGCCATTTTTTTTGGCCGTATAATAATTAATTAAAAAAAAATACTTCAATATTACGGAATTTTCATTTTCTTTGATATTAGTTTGCTTTTTTCCATACAAAATTTGGAGGAAAACTATATCAAATACAGAGATTAAAAATTTATATATATAATTTAAATTATTTTCTCTTTTTTTTTCGAATGCTGACTGCAAAAAAAATATCTAAAAAGATACCAAAAATTATAATAATTTTAATAATTATTTTCGAAAGTATTCAATAGCTTATCACAGTATTATGCAATGACATTTTGGTGCCTCGTCTTTAGATTTAGGACCTAAAATATTTGTGAAATTTAAGTTAATTGAAAAAATTAAACCGGAACAATATTAATTAACTAACCATCATTGTCATGTTGCGACACATTTTTTATAGTCAAATGTACAATAGTGGTCTGTCCACGTAGAATCTTGTTTGCTAATGAAACAAATTTAAAATTACATACTAGTTATAAAGAATAAAAATGCAAAAAAAAACATAAAATCAAACCTACTTACTTTCAAGCGTGGTTCCATCCTCCAAGAATCGACCTTGGTACACGATCTTCAAACTTGACACCGCCACAGGGGTTTCATCGGCCCATTCTATAAGTAACAAATTTTTTTTTATTATAACTAAGTTAAATAAACCCATTCCAGAACTGAATATTTATATATAAAATTTGATTGAGCAAAATTCGAGTCGACACAATTTAATATACTTTTCAATTCAAATCCAAAAAAAATAATATTGTAAGATACTAATAACTTTTCCTGCATCACTAAAATGAGCAATTGACCAGAAATAAATAAATAAATAAATCTACCCAGTTATTACCTTTGGGCCAATTATTAAAAACTCGACTTTTAACCACTGTTATTGTATCGGTGGGATCAAAAGCAAATGTATGTCTTTTGCCAGAAACTAAAAGTAGGGTCAAATTGACCTTGTCTTCTAAATCTTTAGACTCTGCATCTTGTTGTGAAGCTTGTGAAGATGATGCGGAGGACGATGTTGTTGAATCGCCTCCCGATTGCGATTTTCTGTTTTCCGATTGTGTCGGCGTTTTTACAACAGTTGACTGTTTTGAATCACCATTACTATCAGCAGCCAAAGTTTTAGTTACTGAAGGTTGTGAAGTATCATCGTTACTACTACTGTGAGTAGGAGAATATTGAGGTTCAGCGCTCATTGCGATTTGTTACTTGAGAATGGAAGAAATGGAAAGATGTAAACGAGTGTGAAAGATGAACTGTTCAGATCTAAAGTAAATGACAAAAACACATAATAATAATTAGATATAAATTAAAAAATGGTATTCACGATATTATAAAAATACCTACAATAAATAAAAGGTTAAACGAGATAATCTCCTGTAAATTATTAGCCGAGCGGCAACGGAAAAGAGTTTTTGTAGTTTTACAAGGAGAAAATAAGAAGGTAAATGAAAATATAAATGTGATAATCATGTGTCCCAGTAGAAATTCCGATAAACTGCGGGTAACTTTGTTTCACATTTTTAAATTCCTACCTTACACTAAAATTACAGCCGAGCAATTGTGGGCTGAAAGTAAAACGGACTATATGAGCCGAAATAGATTTCATTTTATAACTTTAAACTAAATATAATTAGCTTACAAAAAATCTTTTAATATAAAAAATTATATAAATAATAATAAGTAACTTATTATATTATTCATGCTTTCTTCCTACAAATTGTATTTCAAATAATAATTATAAAAATTATGTCTACCGTACGGTTCCGAAATTACGCAACCATTTTTTGCACTTAATTCTGGCCAAAGTCCTCATAATTCCGGCCAAAATCGGCTTAATGCGGGCCAGGGTTGCTTCTTTTCGGGGTTGCTTAATTTCGGAACCGTACGGTATTTTGCTTTTTCTATATAAGATATATTACCGGTGATGTTTAGCAATACCCTTAAAAATAAATTTGAATTGCAATTTAGCAACTAAATATATATTAATTTAAAACCTTAAATTTTAATTTGTTTTACCAAAATTAGAATATTAATAAGAATTATTGTTTAAGTTCATGAATTAATTTATCATATCATTATTATAAATTTTAAAAAAGAAATAAAAAATAAAAAATTTTATTTATTAAAAATTTAATAATATTAAATTAATAGGGGTATTAATGATATTGCTAAACATCACCGGTGGTGATGATCACCGATGGTGAAATTATGATGTAATGCCGGCCAGTATTTTATTAGGTTTTAATTCTGGTCGAATATACATCATAATGCTGGTACGGTGACCATTACCGCCTGTGAGCTTTAGCAATTTACTAAATAGGGTTTTATTATTATTCCAAAATTTTGAATATAAAACAGAAGGTTCAAATTAAATATTTTTTTGATTAATCAATTTAAGATAATCAATTAATAAATATAACGTAATTTACTTTTTTATAAATTTTTTTAAAAAAATTAAATAAACAGGGTAAAAAATATGAATTATAATAATATCGGCTGATTTTCGCTAAAATATAATCAATAAAACCTTATTTGTAATGCATTAATGAACTTACTTTTATACATCCTTTTATAAAAATCCCCTTAAATATTCCAAAGTTTCATTTACCATATTTTTTAAATGCAAGATTTGGAGTTATACTTTGACATCCTTTATAGGTCATTACATAATGGCGTTAGATTATGGCGGTAAAAATCACACATTAGATAATGACCACATTATTTATGCAGAAGAATAGAATTGGCCTATAATAGTCAAATTTGTGACGGACAATATTTTTATATTGTCAAATATATAAATGATCCGTATTCTACATGCTTGTTTTTACTTTCCCAAAACTCTGAAAATTTAGATTCTTTGCTTTCGTAAATTAATTTAAACTTTATTAGAAAATGTCTCTTATCTATGGGTTAGTAGCTCGAGGCTCAGTCATTCTGGCTGAATACACTGATTCTTCTGGCAATTTCACTCAAGGTAAATAATATTTCAAGGTTTTTCGTTTGCTTTTCAAATAGTTCGTTTGACTCCGATTAATCAATTTTTTTTCATTTTTACAGTCACTCAGGCAATTCTTGAAAAAATTCCACCAAATAATTCAAAATTAACTTACGTTTATGACAGGTATAATAATTTGAAATCTTTTATTGAAGGGTTTTGTTAATCTATTAAATTTAATTATTTTTAATGTGAATGTATGTTATTGATTTTGACTATAAAAAAGATATCTATTCCATTATATCTGTGAAGATGGTCTCACTTATTTGTGTATGGCTGATGATTCTTTTGGACGACGAATTCCTTTTGCTTTTTTGCAAGATATAAAGGAAAAGTTTTTAGCTAATTATTCAAAGGACAGAGCAAACACAGCTCTGCCTTACGGTATGAATGAATTTGCAAAAGTCATTGAAAAACAAATGGTATGTGTTGTGAATTTAATTGGAAAATCATTCGTAATTATAATTTAAATTTTAATTATCTTTGAAATTCTCGATATAGAAATATTTCTCGAATAATCCAGATGTTGACAAAATTAAGCAAGTGCATGGAGAGGTTGAACAAGTTAAGGATGTTATGGTTACAAATATTGGTAATTATTCGCTATCTTTTTATAAATGTAATTTAATATTTCAATTTTTTTTCTAACGATTTTATCATAGAACGTGTTTTGGCACGTGGTGAAAGAATTGAACTTTTGGTCAACAAGACTGATAATCTAAATCAACAAGCATTTGCCTTTAGAAAGAGAAGTACTGCATTGAGGGTTTGTAACCATATTTCCTTCTTTTGGATATTCTATATGTAAAATGTCACTAATAATTTATTTGCTTATAGCGGTCAATGTGGTGGAAGAACACAAAATTAATGATCCTTTTAGGATTCGTCATCATTGTAAGTATAAAATTAAAACTTTTCTTTTAAGATAAATATATTTTACTAATAAGAAAACCAATTTTTTTATTAGTTGATTATCTACTTTATCATCAGTACTGCTTGTGGGTTTCCTAGTAAGTTTTCTTTTTAAATGCTAAATTTATTTTAAAATATACATTAACACAAAATTCTTTTTCTTTTATTTCATAAGCTTGGGCTGCTTGTCGAGGTGGTAATTAATTTAAGGTTATATAGATTATTATTTTTGTCAATACTTAATAAGAAATAATTTTTTATGATTTTTAACAAAGGTAAGTAAGATCAATTTTATATATTTTATAATTATAGTTTTAATCTTTGGTGAAAATGTACAATAGGTAAATGGTAAAAAAAAGAAAAAAATATAAATTTGATAAGATTTTTACTTGAAAATCGAATTTACAAGATAATAATGTCGCAATCTCCGATTAGATCGAAGATTGGTTATCTAATCAGATTGCGATAATCATGTGCTACTTGAATACTTCTAACCCGTCAACCAATGTTCATATTCCAACCGTACTATAACTGATCCCACTCATTAAAAGATGTTTTGAAGAAAATTATACTGCTGCAGTATTATAATCATTCCTGAGAACCTCGCTTCATTTGAACTAAACCATCAGCAAATTGAGCTTGATACCGATATGCACCTGTAATGATTGAAGATTTAACAATATCCAAAGGTTCAATAATCTTAGCTAATATACTAGCATGAATTAAACGGAAATCAATAAAATATAAGATAGAATTCAAAATTGATTTAATTTTATCTCTATGTTGTTCTAATAAGTTACTACTATTTGGATCAACTGGATCCAATTCTTTTATACCAGAGCCTTTTTGTCCTTCCAAATCGTCAATACTCGGTAAAAGTAATGAAAAATAGATAACATCATTCGTCTCAATTTGATCTACAGCCCATAATACACAATATCTGAATACATCATATTCTGTAGTGACAAAATTTCCTTCCTTCAGATTTAAAGTGCGGGAAAGAAGGAATTCCAACGCTTTTGAAGATAAATTGTGATAATCAATATTATATAAAGATTTTGACATTAAAAATTTACAAATTTCATCAATAAGTTGGTCATCATCATCATTAATCGAATTATCCGAGATTTTTGATAAAATTTTCGCTATTTGATTACTACTACCAACATTATGACAATGCTCCATATAGGATTTCATGAACTGAACAATTATTTCTTTTAAATTTGGGAGTAAGAAAGCCGTAGCCCCATAATATGCATCTGGTACTATATCGATTGTTAACGTTTCATCAGATACTTTTCCAGTATAAAGATATTCTAATACCATTTTAAAAATCGATGACGTAACTTCTTTAATAATGATTTTGTTTGATTTTGTTTGCTCTTGTGTGGATAATAATAAATTATGAAAATAATTTGAACGACCGGCTAAAAATAATTTATTAGCATGTAATTCTTCATCATCATTACACCTAATAATAAGATCACTGTAAAGTGGATTATCTATCATGTCTGTTAAATCCATAATTAATGAATCTCCTCGTGTATATGGTTTAGGTGGAGAGTTAGTGGTTGTTTTGTAGTCTTCGCATTCTTCGTCGGTAGTATCATTGGTTTTTGTTGATACTTCTTGCGGAGTTTCTGTTACTCGGGGTCTTTTGTTGCGCAAATTTTTTCTAACGTCATCCATTATTTTCACGGAATATTGACCAGTTTAATATTTGCCGCGCGCGAATTTTAAAATCAAAAACTATCAATTATCGGCCAATTAGATTTACGCTATACTATTTTTGTATTTGTGAAAATAATGGCCGGAAAAATTACGTGTTCAAGATACTTAATAGTACCGTTTTTAGATATTTGCTTGGCATTATCGGCATTATAAAATGATTATAAAGTCTCACCTGTTTTTAAAATTCTTTACTTTTTGAAAAATATATCAAAATGGAGGAGAGCATTGAACCACTAGTTATCGAACAAACTTCATCAAAACAGCAACAAAGTTATTATTCAATTGTTGCAATATTTATATTGTCAATATTGTACTTTTATATTGCTATTAAAGAATATCCAAATTGGAGGAAATTGCGAGAAAACTTCTTCACAAAATCCAAAAATAATTTAAAATTTGATCCCAAACCCGAAACAACGGAACAAAAAAATCCGTTACTTTATATTCCATTTATTCCTTTTGCAGCAATATATTTAACATTAAGAATAATATGGGACACATTTAGATTATTCGTATTTTATTCATTAGATTTAATTGAAATGGGCTTAATAATGCTTGGAAACTTTTTAATACAAAATATTAAAATGATACCAAAAGTTTGTGCAGCAATACCTTCATTATGGAAAACTTACATTCAAACCCCATTTCTTAAAATGTCATATCTTTTGTTAGATTGGTCGTATTTATATGCATGGCCGGTACTTAAATCTACGGTAATTATTGCGTGGGACATCAGCGTTGTGACATGGACAAAAGGGCGGGAAGTTACAATATATTCATGGAAATTTTTAGTAAAATATTCTAAAATTGGATGGGATGAAATAATATTTCCATCATTAAACTTTATGTCATGTGTAGTAACCACATTCATTATTGAACCAGGTAAATGGATGATATCTAGAAGTGTCTATTTAGGAAGGATATTTTGGTATTGTGGATGTTTCCTCGCCAGAGATTTAGCAGAAGATTTTAAAGATTTATTTTGTGTTGGATGGAAAATTAGCGTGTTAATATACAAAAATGTATTACACCCAACCGGAAAATTGGCTAATAGAATTTATGAAAAGTTTAGACATTATTTTCCTAAACTCCAAGAAATTTTATATGTAAGATTTATATTGGCTATAACAAATGAAGCGATTTATATTATATACGAAATTTGTAGAAATCCATTATTTCGTAGTTGTGCAGAATACATTTATTCTATCTTACAATCTGCAATTATTTATAATATAATCAAAAAACTTATCAGCGATATATCTAGTATACTACAAATCATTAAACCAAAACTTATGAATCGTCTTAAACAATGTGGACTGGAATTAATCGAATTCACATTTATGTCAGCGTTGGAAATATCTAGATCAGCATACTTTTATTATACCATATTATTACCAATATTCATCAACATGCCAGTAATTTATAATGAATTTAAACAAATTTGTAATGAATTCTATAGAAATGTTAAGGAGCGTGTATCGAAAATTTTGAAATCATTATGGACAATATTTGCTCCTTTATTACGTCCTGTAATATTAGCTTTAAGTTTCTTTTATACAACAGTAATTTTAGTTGTACTTTTATCAGCATTCAAGATGGGCAATTTTGTAGTATCAATATCAATCGAAGCACTTAAAGAGGCATTAGTTTTAGTACAAAAAGGTTTATCAACATTACATTCTATATTAGGATCAATGTATAATGCTCTCTTACCTTATCTTTCTTTAATATTACAAACAACAAAGGATATGATGTATGAGTTATATGTAGCAATTAATAATTTGATGGCAGAATACTTTCCTTCATTTATGAATTATTTTACTGGAGTCATTTTAAGGCAAGTACAAACACTCAAAGAGTATGCAATGAATGCTTATGAAAAATATGAACCTGTCATTGTGGAATTAAAAGATCGTGTTAAAGTGACTGCTGACGAAGTTGTTTTAAATATTGGTCAAGGTATGATGGAATGGGTTAAAAAGGAGAAGGCATTAAAAGAAGGTGCTTTATTTAAAGAGAAATAATCAATAGTAATAGGAAAGAGCAAGGACTTTTTAAGAAAAAAATCATTTTTTTTTTATATTTTTACGTTTTATATAAATCACATGTAATAACAAAAATTTTATAAAATATATATAAATATCTCATTTACATTTTGAAAATATGCTGGCCAGTGTTGGAAATTCAATGTGCGGAGTGTGCGCGCGCACAAATTTTTAAAAACTCCGCACATAACCAAAAATTTTTGCGTGTGCTTTGCGCACACAAAAATGTGCATATCTGACACATTCTTATATATTTTTTACATTTCCGCACATTGCTGCGCACATAAAAATTTCGCATATTCCGCACGTGATTTAAAATCTGAATTTCCAACACTGATGCTGGCAAAATTATATAAGGGATAAGTTTATATATATAATAAGTCTTAAAAGATCTACTTTTAATATATTTTAATCATTGTAATACTATATCTTAGCATTAATTTATTGACACCATCATTCAATTCATCATAATAAAAGGAATAAAATATGATTACTGAATAAGGTTTTATAATCAATAATTATTATATGATTAAAAATAATAAATAATTTTTGTAATAAATTTAGATGTATTGATTTTTATTAATATTGACTTTATAAAGATAATTTAACCTTCATTCAATCTGTCTTAATAAGAAGAATTTAATGGTATAAAATATAATTACTGAATAAAATTTTTATTATTTATTAAGCTGTAATTTTATTAATAAAGATAAAATATTATATTATTATTAGATAATTTTAATAAAACAAATAAAATGGCATAAAATTTATTAATTATTTGTAATTTTATATTTTATATAAGTAATTTAAATATAAGAGTACTGCTAAAGCTCACCAGTGATGATTGTTACCACCAATTAATTATCATTTTGACCAGAATTAAAAATATTTAATTTAATTTAGCTAATAATATGCACAAAGTGTAATCATGTGTCAAATTATAAACAAAAGAAAATAAACATAAAAATTTAAAGTCTTTAATTATTTCAAAAGTAACTTTATGAATTAATTGCATATTTACAAGCCTAAATTAAGAACATTTGCTTATCTAGTTCCTGCTCCAACACCTTCTTTTTTAGAGTTCACAATTACAGGCATTATGTCTGCTACTTTTACATAACTGCATATGTATAGTCTACCTTTGATATAGCAAAGAAGCTGTTCTGCACCTCAAATTTATTATAGCAAATTAACAAAAAATTTGAAGAATTTGATTGGTGACTTTGTTATAGCAAAAGAAAATTGATATATTTTATTAGCTAAGCATCACGTGATTTATTATATCAAAATTCATTATAAAAAGGTAAACTGTATTTAGTTTAATGAATAGAAATTTCATGTTGTAATTTATTTTTAGGTTGTTATTTATTTAGCTCTTTAATCAACTTTTCATGATACTTGTCATTCAATCTACATGAAAATTAATTGATCAATTGTTATTTAAGTTCAATAAATTAATGCTCATTAGATAAGTTTTACATACTTTTTTATATTTTGTCTGTTCTTATTATTGCTATATATACTTTACAGAAACTTTAAGTTTTCAAGTGATATCATTTTGATATCATTTCGATATCATTTCAATATTAAATCGACATCAAAATGATATCGAAATGATAATAGAAATGACATCGAAACAACATCTTTAAGTTTAATTTAAAGATATCATTTTGATATCATTTTGATATCGATTTAATATTGAAATGATATCGAAATGATAATACTTTATTTCGATATCGTATTAATATTAAATCTATATTAAA
>QZLH01000330.1:19064-38599 GCA_003833135.1 Oehlia diaphana | reverse complement strand
GGTGTATTTTGGTCTGTTCTGCAAGTTTACTTAGTATGTCATAGATGGTTTTGAATGTTATTTTTGAGTTATTTAACAATCTTTTTTTTACTTTTTTTTTTGTTAAATTTTAACATTAAATGATCAGCATAAAAATTTACTTTTTTTGGAAATTGTGTTCAAACACATAGTGTACAAATAGAAATCGTCTTTTCAATAATAGTATTTTTTTTTTATATAATACTAAAGTATTTTTTAATTACAAATTTTAATATTTTTAATTAGTATAATTAATTCCAAAATTTAAATAATAAATTTTCTATTTCAAAAAATATTACTAAAATATAATTACAAATCAAAAGTGGTAAAATTGAGGGATTACAAATGATTGGTACAATAAAACTTCTAAGCAATGCTGAAATTATTTTTGAAAAAAGAAATAATTAAAATATATATATATATTATAATATATATATAATATAGAAAAAATATAACCAGTTTTTAAAAATAAAACTGGTTCCAACTTTTAGTCAATAGTTTTCTATTAAGCTGTTAAAACTTTTTGAAATTATATTATAGCAATGGTTTAAAATATTAGTATCTTTATATTTTAATAATTTGTTATTTTAAAATTTTATATTAAAAAACATTTTTTTTTTTTTTTGATAATTAAGGTTGCTTGCCGAAACCTAGGAGTTTAGGCAAGATGGCGTTTTGCCAAAAAGCGAAATTCTACCGAAACTATATTAAAGTTATATCAAAAAACTGGCGAAACTCTGGAGAAAGACGAAACTGCTGAAACTTATTATAAATGCTGAAACTGCTGAAACTCTGCCGAAACTATAATAAATCTATAGTAAAATTTTAACGAAACTAATCGTAGGATTTTGAAGAGGTTTAGACAAGCAACCTTATTGATAACTGCAATATATTTACAAATTTATTAATATAATGATAGTATGATAGTAATTATACAAAGGTTAAAAACTATAAACTATGTTAATATTATAAATTTATAAACCATTTGTCATTCCTCTATAGAATTTTATATGTATACTGTCAGGTTGTTATGGTAACTAATCAGGTAGGTGACATATGAAATGCACCATCTTAACATATAGTTTTGATATCTTCATCTGGTAAACTATAAGACCTACTAAAATACTTATTAATAAAAAGTTTATTTTATATTTATTTATATATTTAATTTATTTTATTGTATCTATTAATTAAAAATTATAAAAATTTAATTTAGTTTTAAAAAGTATATATTATAAAATAATAAAATCTGATAATACTAAAAATAAAAATAAAAAAAAAATCAAAAGATAATTATAAAGATTAAAAAATGAAAATAAATAATAGCTTACTTGAAATTTTATTTTTATTTTATTTAGTGAAATAAAAAAGAATTTTCATAATATACTTTAGGAATTATAGCAGTAATTTTTGTGAATAAAAAATAAAATTAATAAATAATTAATAATCACATTAAGTAGCCAAATAATTTTAATATAGAGTTAGTTGATTTGTAAATATCAGATAATTAAATAATATAAATACTGTATATAAATATTATATTGTGAAAAAAAAATAATTAACTGTTAAGGAATAACCCTTAAAAAATAAGATTTACTGTTAATTTAAAATACATGCAAATATATTATTTTAAAAAAAAAAAGATAAATGTTTAATAAATAAATCTATTGTATTTATTATATACATATAAAATAAATACATTAATAAAAAAAAATTTAAATTAAATGCCAAAAATAAACTCCCACTTTTTGTTCAAAGGATAAAAAATAATAAAGAAATTATGAATTTTTTTGATTGATTAAAAATCAAAGGATAAAATTTGAATTGTCTACTAACATAAAATGAACTATCTTACATGCCAAAAATATATATAAATGAATAATGTTAAAAACAAATAAAAAGTGCAAATATATATGAATTATAAAATAAAAAGCCAAAAATAAAATTTCTACATGAAAAAAAAAAAAATTTTTTTTAAAAAATAAAGCGGAATTAAATTTCATCAAAATAATTAAATTTTAAGAGTTAATTTTGACTTTCATTTGATTGTGGCTCATCATCTTTAATTTCATCAATAATGACATCCTCATTATTGCCATCCTTATTATTGTTATCTTCATTATCGCCATCATCTTCATTCTCATTATTATTATCATTTGTAACATTATCATCGTCCTTTTGTTCATCTAAATTAGGATTATGATTATTTCCAGTTGTTGCTCCTGATTCCGCATCCACATCAATAGTAACAATCTCTGGTGTGCTTACGTTAGCTTCTGCATTAGATGAGTCTCTGTCATTTTTTTGTATTTCAATTTGTCTCTTCTCCGCAATAACAAGTTCATCTTGTTTTGCTTTTTCCTCGCTTTCCAATTCTTGTTTCAAACTTTCCAAAGATCTATATACACGATTATTATATGATGTTCCAGATTTTAATGCATCTTCATTGAACTAGAAAGATGAAAAATTTAAATTAGAATATGTTCTTGCAAAAAACAATTGGTGTATAAATATAATCTTAAAATTATACGCTACTTGGAAATCCATTCCGATTCCTTTCTCATTTTGTAAATCAAGAATCTTCAATAAACGTCGTCTAAATTAAAAAGTTATAAACTGAATTTATTATAATTTAAAAGGAAGATAACAGACTATATAAAAATAACTTACCCAATTCCATTAATTACAGGAACATTATCTTTGTCTCTTACCCAAACTGCAATTCTATCACCACGAGCTCTACGAGACATTACTAACCAAAGGAAAAAAGAGTGTTAGTCTCCAAGATGTCCCACATATGTTCTACTTTCTAATTTAATAAATCTTAACGTACCGGCACCACAAATATCATCATTTTCATCTAACTCTTCTCCAACCAATGCATATACAAGCCAACTCCAACAACGATCCAATAACTGGGGACTCTTCATTGAAATCACCCATTTTCCTCCCTGAATTAAATAAAAATACCTTTAAAATTACAATTAATAGAAAAAGGGTTTATTTGAAAATAATTACATTAGCATTAGCTGGATCTTCCCACATTGGCTTAATTTTATCCTTAAATATATGGAAATTCGTATTCATATCTAATTGGCTGGGCTTCTTAACCCAGTTGAAATAGCGACAAAAACTTTGAACCTGAGTAAAAGAATAAAAATATTTTCTTTAGCACATTTAAGTAATATTTATATAAATTATAGAATCGTAATAAACTTGATTTTCATTTTAGTTACCGTATCGAAAGTACCAATAGTCTGCAGATTCTCTTCGTACGTAAGCTTTCCTGTTGGTGTTTTTGGTCCAGGTGTCATGGCAGGTTTACTATCATAATACATAGTCCTGTAAAAAATATACATATATCAATAAAATAATTTGTTAAAAAAAATCCTTCTATATAACAGTATTGTGTATTGCACTAACCAATTATGTTGAAGAGGATGTGGTTTATCATCCTTTGAATATACTCTTTTGGAATCATCCATGGCAGAGTTATGACTTCTAGATCTGGTCAAGGGAACCCCAGCAGCAAAAGGATTACTTAAATTTCCAGTACGCCCACCTGAAGGAGTTCTTTGCATAGACCTGCTACCGAGCAAACTATTAAAAGTCTCAACGGAAAGTTTTGGGCGAGCAATAGGATTCACTACTCGAAGGCTAGCAGTTTTAGAGAAATTTCCCATACTACTAGTTTTGCTATCCTTATCACTTGGAACAAGATTTAATCTAGCCCATCGTTCATTACTTTCACGTATAACGCTGTTTATGTTAAAGTCAGCAAAGTTAGGAGGAAGGCTTAATCTGTTAGAGTTTTTTGAATTGCCGCCTTTTTCAGAAGAAAGTGATGGAGCAATCCAAGGGTGCGCCCCTTTGCTACCCATACTAAGACGAGCATCCTGAGAAGAAGATCTCATCGAGTTATCACGATTATGGCTATTTGATCGGGGACTCTTTGAACGTGAAGATGTTTCTTTACGATTTGGACTCTTTGAACGAGGCCCTGGGCTTCTAGACCTCGAACCCGGACTTCTAGGCGAACTAAGAAGTTTATCACCAGAAGGGCTTTTACGACCAGAAGGGCTTTTTCCTCGTTTATCAGAACTTTTACTTCTTCCAGGACTCTTACCACGTGAGGGGCTTCTATCCCTAGAAGACGGACTTTTATCCCTAGAGCCTTTATCTTTTGTTTGACCTGTACGAGCGTTGAAGATGTCTAAAAGGTCACTATTAGATCCTCTATTGTTCGAATTTGACTGACCATGACCATCTTTACCGTTGGACTTGACAAGCTTGACGTTAATTGTCGGAATGGGCGATGTTACCGAAGAGCTCGATGAAGAGCGAGAATGTTCAGAAGGCATTTTGAATTTTCCTGATTTCCAATAATTGTTTAAATATATACTTGATAAAATCGAGAGAAACGAGATCTGTGTTAACTGAGATAATTCTACTTATAGTTTTTTTATTGCAAAGCTTCCTGAAGTCCCCGCAACAAGAAGTAAAGTAATTCGGATGTGTGTGTTTAAAAGTCTTTATATTTCTCGTGAAACATGGGGAGTTGTTCCACAAATAGTATTTGTATGATATATTTGGAATCAATAATTTGCGAAGAATTGAAAAAGCTTTCATAGCTGCAGAACAAAGGGATTTGTAGCTCAAATGACGATCAATTCTAAAAATGTGAACAAGTAATAGTCAAAAAAGTCAATTTTAAAATGTATATTACATTTTTCCATTTATCTATAATTTTTTTTTTATCCTTACTAGTGATTTGATTTAAAAATAAATTTTATGTAATATATAAAATATTGTAGTCTACCTAATCAGATATACTCAGGAAGCTTATATATTTATACTTGTTAAGAAAAAAAATTTGATTAAAATACTTTCAAAAACTAACTAAAAATCAAAATCTTTTTAATTAATTTATAATATAGGTATTATATTTATGATTAAATAGATTACATATTGTTGTTAAAATGTCTTAACTTAAAATGTCATAATTCATTAGTATATTTAATTTACTATATAAAGTATTAAAATACTAATTTGAAATAATTAAATTTATTTAACTTAAATAATTTTAACAGTATATACTTTTGTATATAATAAATATATAACAACTTACAAGTTTTTGGATTTTTCCATTTACTCTAATTAATTTTTTTGTTAAAAATAATTAATTCTTAATAAATTATTTTAGTTTAACTAATTTATAGAAATTCCAAATAATATATTGTAGTAGTATTAAATCTTATAGTTATAAGGCAATTCTTATTAAAATTGATTTACAATTTTTTTTTTTATTCTTTTTATTTTTGAAGTAATAATATTATAATATTAAAATATTGTAGCAGAATTACAGCAGAATTTTAGAAACTCTATAGATAGGTTATCTTTAAAATGGGTAAAGCTATCAGAAAATATTTTGTAAATCATTATTAAAAATAGTTAAATTACATATATAAAAGAAAGGTAATACAAATTTTATTATGAATTTTTTTTCTTTTTGACCATTTAGCCAATTAGATTTTGGGTAAAGCTTTTATAAAGATTTCAATTTTTTAAACTAACCTTTATATATAGTTTTTGAAATCTTATTACAGCATTATAATTATCTAGAGCGAAGTGAAAAACAATATATACTTATATATTATGAAAAAAAAAATTGATCATATGAATTCTCTATTTACCATGTAATCATCACTTTTATTCAGACTTACAATAATTTCTAATATAATTATAATATTATGGTAAAAATCATAATTGTAAATTTGTAATAAATATTATAATATTATGATATAATTAATTATAATTTTTTTATTTACATTATTCCATATTTAATAATATTTATATATGGCAAATTTTATTTGAAAGAAAAATATATAAATTTTTTATATATTGTTTTATTGAATTATTTTTTATGCTTTTATCATTCTGTATCTGATAATATATACATATAACTAATAAAGAAAAATATATATATACACTATTTATAGTATGCAGGAAAAATATTAATTATTTTTATAATTTCATGTTTATATTGAAAAATCAAATTAACTATAAAATAATTAATCTACTTAAATTATAAAATAGTAGATGTGAATATAATACAAATATTGTTAAAATAAATAATTTAGAAAATTATTTTGAATTTAAAATATTAATTTAAAAAGTTAGAAATGAAAGACAAATAGAAAAAAAAATGAAATCAAATAGTAAAAAATGTGACAAGAAAAATATGGATATAAAAAACTTCAGTAATGAAATTAATTAATACAAATGAAATGATTTAGCATTTCATTGGAAAGATCATTGAACAAATTTTTAGACAAATCTTACTTAACAGTCACCTAAAATTTTAATTATATTATTATTTATAATGGTGATATAATCGTTTAAATAACAGATTGACTTTTTCTTCAAAAAGGTAGTTTTGTTTATAATACTTAATTTTTATATGTATTTTATTTTTCTTATTTTATAAATTTAATATATGTAAATAAATGTAGTTATATTAAGATAAGATCACATTTATAATAAATTTAATAAAAAAAAAAATAGTTTTTTTATCTATAGTATTTATTTTTTATAAATATAATTTTATTATATTATATTATAATATTGCTAACTTATATATATTTAGTTTATACAAATAAAATAAATTAATATATATAAGATCTAAAATACTAATATTATAAAATATAAATATTTTTTTAAAGAAAAAGTTGATCTATCATATTTTATCAAAATTAAGCATCCCATTTTGCAAGAGTTTTGGGCAAAAAGTTTGGGATGATGCTTATTTTTGATACTATTTTTATTAGAAATATATATAACTTTTACATAAAAAATTTCGAAAAGTTTATAGGGATGCTTATTTTTAAGAGATGCTTAATTTCGATAAAATACAGTATTACTTATACAGTTATATTATTATTAAAAATAATAATACAACCAAAAATTTTTAAGTGATTTGTTAAAAACTGCCTAAAAATTTAACTAATGCTTACCACAATAAAAAGAAAAATTATTCCATTTATTTTATTTATTTTTTCACTTTTGTATTTTCTTTATTATATTTTACTTACTACTTATTTTTTCATTTTTATTTATTTGTAATTTATTTTTAGATTTCTATATTAATATTTTAAAATCTAATAGCAATTTTTTAATTAATTTATTAATATTTTTTATATTATAATTATATTAGTTATTATTTCAAATTTTATATTTCTAATACCTTCTTTATATTTTTTATTATAGTCCTTTTCAAATATACATGATTTGCTGCAAATATAACTGATCCCTATTTAGATAATTTATTAGCACAATTTATCTTATAGTAAATTATCTTATTTCTCTTCAATTCAATTAATTCATCACTAAATCTTTTATTACTATTTTTATATTCTATTCATATATTAAATTTTTGTTATATTATCCAGAAAATTTTTGTAATAAAAAATTTTCAAGAAATCTGAAATTCAAAAAAACTGATATATATTTAATATTGTCAAAAAGTAAGCTTTTTTTGTTTTTTCTTTACATTTTTATTATACTATCAACTTTTACTAAAGCAAACATCTAAATTCTATTAAAATCTATATTAAACTATTTATTAAGAAATAAATAAGCAGTTGGTCTCACTTGGTCATAATGAAATATGTCAAATATAAACTCTTTTTTTAAGCATTTTTAAAACTTTTTACCTTTTGTTTCATCCTAAAATTTGTAAACTGAATAATTGGTAGAAAGAATTTTTCCAAATTTATATAAATTAATAGTTTATTATAATAAATTTTTATTTTAAACAATTATAATTAATAATCAATATATTGATTAATTTAAAGAATTTTTCAATCTATTTATTTTAATAGTTCAAAATCTTGATATATTTCATTTCTATTTAATAAAAAAATTTATTTATATATTAAATATTTTTAATTTTTTTTATCATTAATATTAGATTTTATTCTATAGATATATTATGTCAATATGCTGCTCAAATAATTTTAGGATACTATAATTATAATTTGAAATGTCATAATTCATTTAATTTATATATAATTTACTATATAAAGTGGAATGCTGTAATTGAATTTAGAATTTTATTTATAATTATGGCAGTCCAAAATAATTTGGACAACATGTATACTTAATATACTAAATTATTATATAAAAATATAATATTTTTATTATTAATTATATTTATTTTTTCTTTACTTAATTTTACTAATTTATTTACTTGCTGATTATTTTATTATGAACTTTGATAAAATTCCACTTACTTATAAAATAGATTACCCTTAAACTTAAAGTAAAATTTTTTTGTAAATCTCATTATAAACCAAAATTTTATATTATATTATTATAATTTTTTTTAAATAAAGTCATACTTTGACTTTTATTAAGATCATCTTAAAGTTTAATTATTTTAATAAGAACAATTGGCACTTTAGATTTTCAATTTTTATTATTGTTAAATTATATAATTTGTTAAAAATATTAATAATTCATTGTAAATCAGTATATATTATTATTGGTACAATTAATTATAATTAATAGAAAAAAATATTAAAATAATATATTAACTTACAATATATCATATTTAAAGAATTGGTTTATTACCATTTAATTTACTTTTATTAAATAATTTCAATAAAATATTAAAATACCAAGTAATTTAATAAAATATTATATAATATAATAATTATTAATTTTTAATATTTTGATTGAATAATTCAATATTCAGTAATTGTAAAAGGATGAAACTACTACTATTGGATTTTTTTTAAAAAGTTGATTCTAATACAACTTTTATAATACTAAATATTAAAAAAATATAATATATTTTTTATATAACTATAATTATAAATGATATTTTTAAATACAATTTTTAAAGATACAGTCAACTAGAATTCTGAACATTACTAAAAAAACAGATCTGAATTTGTATAAACCTTATAATTAATTTTTTGTTCCAAATGTATAAAGTTATATATAAATTTTAGTTTCAAATTTTGCTATCTCAAAATCTAGTGATTGGATTTTAATATCTTTAGCTTGTTAGATTTGTTTCAATAAGATGAACATTTTTTTATATACAGTCAGCTTCCTTTATAGTCACACTCCTCAAAACTGAAAAAAAAGGATGTGATTATAAAAAAAGTCATATGTTATGACTATAGAGGAGGTTTTTCTAATATATTTATTAGTACATTAGGCAAAATATGATGTATAAAGGAAATTTTATATGATGTGATTATACAGGGATGACTATATAGAGGGTTGACTGTATTATATCTTTTAGATGTAATAGATATCATATTTTAAAATTTTAGTTACACAAGATCTAAGTTGTTTTAGTAATGTTTGGGATCCTAGTCAATTCCTTTTATAGTACCTTCTATATAAAAATTCTCTTTTTAAAGTACATATTTTTTGGTCCTAATTTTTTATATATAAAATATTTCTTCTATAATCACTTTATTAGTTATAAATACAATTATACCAATCATCAGTTCTATATTATAATAAATATAAGATTCATCTTGCATAAATACATAAATCACATGATTTGATAAAATAACCAATAAGTTTTTATTTTCAAAAATTTTCATATTAAATAAATAATTTTAAGTATATTTTACATTATGAAATATTTTTGCAAATATTTTACATAAATTATATTTATTTATATATGGAAGTACTAGAGTAATTAATACCTTTACCAATAGGTACATCTCATTATAATTATACCATTGGGTGGGTGTGATTATAGAGAAGTTGATTGTAGATGTAATAGTAACTATAGATAGATTAGGATAAATTTAATAATAAAGCAGTTAACTGGTATAACTATATAGTAAAATGTAACTATAATGAAAATAATTATAAAGGAAGTTTATTGTAAATATATTTAGAAGAATCAAATAATTTGAAAAATCCAAATATCTAATAAATCATGAACTATTTGCAATAAAAGTTAATTCTGTAAAATTCTGTGATTTAGTCAGAATTATACAATGTCAGCCAACATTACGATTTGCAGACTCCGGCTAAATTAACAATTGCAAATACGAAAATCCTAACAAAGAAAATCATCCCAGAACAGAATTTTTTTTGTTACAACTGATTTAGAATCCCAATTTATAAAGTATCGTGATTATACTAATAAAATCCAGTTATATTAATTTTAGACTTCAAAGGTCCAGTTAATCAAGATTGTTTATGTTAGGATACCTTGATCTTTGACAATTAAATATTGTTAATATTTATGTATTTAATTTATTTAATTGGAATTAACTTTACTTATAAATATTATACAAAAAAAAAAAATTATTGTATCGCTCTATGTATAAATAAGATAAATTTAATTTTAATGATGGTGGTGTTCATCATTATGGAAATGAGTGGATTCAAAAGCTTGATGAAACGTTCCTATAAAAATAATAATAATTAGTAATAATAATAATTAGTAAACTATTTAACTTGATTTAATATGTATTTGAAAATATATACCATTATCACTGTTAAATAGGAAAAAAAGAAAGATTTGTTAATAAGTTAAGCTTATAAATATATCAATAAATAACATTATTAGATACTTAATACATGCCTATTTAATTTATATGTGATAAAATCAAGGTCCAAATTAAGATATTTGACAATAAAATCTCCAATATCAGTATTTTCATGATTTCCGCGTAAAGCATCACTACCTTGTCCGTATGCATAAAGATTAACATCAACAGAAGAATGTCCATGTGTCGCCCACTAATAGAGAGATTTGTTTAAGAAAATTTTAGTCACACTCTGTATTCAAATAACTCTAGTAAAAAAAAAAATTGACTAAGACACTTGCCCCAAGTTGAGCCCTAAAGTTTGTAATATTAGCCAAAAAGTATTCATAATCTAATTGAGTACGATTTTGATTTAACCAATTAACATCATAATCATCAATATCTCCGATTCCTAATCCGCTACGAATTATATTTTTAATATAAGCTTCACGATCGTTTTCCCAATAATTCAATAGCTCCTGTGAAAGAATAAATGATGAATTCTTTACACGCGAGACAGGTTCAGGATACCTATCAAAATAATTTTAAATTTAAATATGAATTTTAATTTTAAATTTAGCATTAAAATTTCATGAACGAAAATAATAAATATACCATAGATATTGTGGTAGATCGGAAACTTGACGAGCGAGTGACAATCCACCAGTTTCGTGATCACTGACTGAAATCATAACTGTACCAGGATGTTTATCGACATATTTCTTGACTAGATCAATCGTTTCATGATAAGCCATAATATCATGAGCATGTGTAGCGGCATCGTTTCTACAAGTAATTTAAGTAATTTTAAACAAAGTCTTTAATATTTTCATGATTTTTGCAATATGTTACTAAAAAAGAAAAATTGTTGAGTCAGCAAATAATGAAAAAAAAATCCATACGAATGAGCAGCCATATCTTTGAAATGAATTCATAAAAAAAATTAGACAAAATGTTTGATGTAAATTTCATTAGAATCAAAAATTTTATTTTTCATTTTAATAATTACCAATCCTACTGCCTTCAATCATAAGGAAAAAGCCTTTATCACTATCAGCAGTTGCAGATTCGAGGAATTTAAGAGCTTTTTCTGACATTTCTTTCAAAGATGGCTCTTTAGTAGGATCACGATCAATTTCATATGACATATGCTATTAAATCATGTACGTTAATTTTAACATCATTATCGATAACAATGAAGAGAGAACTTACATCGAGTGTAAATAGTCCTAAAAGGGGAAACCTTCAATATATATATATATATATGTAAAATTAAATGAGTTACGTAATAAATCTTAGTAAAACAAATAAGGCAAGGAAGATCATACTTGTCTTTTCTTGGTTCAAGATCATCAAACTCTTTCCTTGTAGAAAAATATTTAAACCCTCTTTCTTTTGACTCTTTAACCAAGTCACGTTCATCAATTCTACAACTTCCTTCTGTGCTATTTGGCAGGAAAAAGCATCGACCTCCACCAAACATTAAATCAACTTGTCTTCCAAGAGGATAATCGCCAATTTGTTGTACAGCAATATCAGCTTCCATATCCCTATCAACTACATGAGCCGAGAACGTGGCTGGTGTAGCATGAGTGATACGGCTCGTGACAACTAAGCCAGTCGCAAAACCTAAGTGTTTGGCAGATTCCAACACGGTACCACAAGGAACTTTCTCCGGATTAACTATTCGTTACATACACACACAAATTTAGTTAAATATAAATATTTAAAACAAAAAAGAATAATCATAAATGACAAAAATTAACCTCCTATAGCGCGATTATAAGTTTTAATAGTACATGCAAAAGCTGTAGCTCCAGCAGCGGAATCAGTGACAAGACTATCTGACGATCTAGTTCGAGAAGATCCAACAAGAATTTTATCTAATGGAGTGAGATAATTATAGTTCAATTTTTTTACATATTGTACGTAATCGCGAGCGAATGTTTCCGATGCAGGACCAAATCCATCAGAGATCATAAGGATGACATTTCTTTTCTCATAAGAATCATCTACTAATAAATGTTGATTAAAGAAATGTTTTTGATATGATACAAATTTTTGATCTCTCGCTTCTTACCATAAGATAATGATGTCCATAATGAAACTATTACTATTACTGCGGCTACGATTATCACCGCAGCGAATATTACAGTACACACTTCTTTACGCGTCTTCAGATGATTGAATTAAAAATTAATCGATAGAAAAAAAAAAAAAATGATTTGACATTTCATTTAATCGATTAATTTACAGGTAATTTTTAATAAGCTTAGAAAATTTTTTATTCCGACCTTTCTTCGTTCTTGGCCAAGACCAAGTAAGCGTTCCGTTTCTGCTGGATCTCCGTGAGTGCTCATGATTCCTGTAATAAAAGTTGGAACTTATTCAACAAATGAATCAATAAAAGAAGCAAAACTTCCTAAAAATTTTTAAAAAGGAATGAAAGTATTTATGAGTGGTTTAAATATAAAAATTTATTTGGTATCATTAAACCAGCATCCCTACAAAAGGCTGAAAATCAAATACTTTGAATCGAATCATTTTACACACGTGGAAATCATGTTCATAATTTTTTAAAAAAGAAAAGAAAAATCCGTAATTTTGTAATTTTGTAGTGTCACAGATTTCAAAGATTTATATGTAGACAGGTTAAGGTTTCAGCCAATTTCTAAAATAAACATCTTTTTAAATTCCCTCCTATCTCATTTACTTTAAAGGAAATAATTAATTCAACTGAATCAGGGATTAAGGAACCAATAAATTATGGCACGTGTGACTAACGTTGTTATGACTTGTTTATTTGTTTTTTTTAGGATCTTTCGTGTTACTTTAACAAAATTAGCCTCATGACACTCCTTATGACGATAGGTTGAGAACTATACTAAAAAAAAATAGTTAAAAAGAAGTCTTTCTGTAGAATATTAGACATAAGTCAGAATGATAATTTTTTTTTTAATTATTGCATTCTATTCGGAAAAATGTTGCAATATTACATAATACCTGATTCTTGTTTCAAGTTTCACACCAATGAATGGCGAAAATTAAATTTTAATTCGTTAAAACACAGTGATGATGTGGAAGTTGGAAGCTTCCAATAATTCTTCCGATTCCAATAATATTTCCAATTCCATGCAATGCACATCATTGAGGACATAGAGCTTTCTTTGACAGTAATATCATATGGTCCTTTGTTCATTAACTTGGTGCTAGATTCTCTTATATTGTTCATGGACTTATTCTAAGAATCTGGCAAGTTATTTAAAGAAAATCGATCCCGATTTGGCAGTAGCATAAGGAAAGGATTTCAACACAAAATTTTTAAATGAAGAAATTAATGAATGGTTAATGGTTCTTTACTTACTTCTAGTAGTATAGAATATTTTCTTTATAAGATAGCTTGTAATACTTTCCGGTTTACTATTTTTTTTTTTTTTTTTCGAGTCGATGCAACGTGACAGCTTATCATTTTTGCATTTGCAAATTATGTGACTATAAGAGTAAAAACATCCTTGTTTAAAGAAGTTAAAAGAAATTATCTTTTTCTCTATAAATGTAACTTTTAAATGCAACAGTGACTAGTGATCTGCAAAGTGATTCCGCCCACCTTTTTAATTTCGTGTACCCCACATTCTTTAATTGTAGTAGAAAAAAGCATAAAATATTGTCTAACCTTTTTTTGAAAAACAAAGTTATTTAAAATAAAAATTTGAAATACATTTTAGTGTCTATAGTTATTCTTGCATTAGCATCTTTGAAACAGAGAAAGGTTTTTTCATCAAGATATACATATATACAATCCGCTTTATACTTAGAGTGCATACATTGACGCGCATACATACTAAATATTATCTTCCTGTTCATTACCTGCAGGTTCCTACTATGTTTATTTCCTTTTACAACAAACAAAATTAATATTAAAAAATTACTATAGCAACAAATTTGTTAAAAAATCAAGAAAAAATCAAGGAAATTTTATATAAATAATTGAATTTTTTTTTAAAAAAATTTTCTCTAGTGAATATTTTCTTTGATTCAAAGGTCTTTTGTTTCATTTTGACGGTTTGATATCGTCTATATTAAAAAAGGTGAGAATCTAACTGAAATTAGTTAAATACTCCAATGATTTTCCCGCCTTTAAATTACGAATTATGACGACGATTCAATTTATCTCACTAGTTATTTGTTTTTTTTTCTTTATTAGGAATCCTCTTTTTTTTTAAAAAAAAAATTTTGAAATAAAAAGTTGAATTGATTTCAATTTTTTTTTTTCGGAATTTTTTTTTTATTCCTGACTAACTTTTTTAATATCAAAAGATATTCACACAAAAAATCTTTACAAAAAAGTTATTTGCAGGTTCAAAAGTTAATGAAAAATAAATTCCTAAAAATCTAAAAAAAAAAAAATGGTATCCAATAAAGAAAAAACGCTCCCGTCACTTCCATTTTTCAATAAACCCTCAAATGAATCCAATTCTGATTCAAAATTTATGACTAGGTTTTCGGAAAAATTTCCAAAAACAGCTGAATTTTTTAAGAAAAATAAAAAACCAATTATAGTATCATTAATAATATTTTTTATTATAATATTGGTTATAATCATTGTTGCTGCCGTCGGTGGATTTTCAAATGGTGATTCACAAGATACTGGAAAACCTGGTATTAATATGAGTGGTAAAGGAGATGGAACTTTTTATAGTAAGTCAATAACATTAGTTATACTTATAATTTCAATAATATTAGTTATACACTAATTCCTTCCATATTAGATCCTAGTGTAGGTACTGGAGCATGTGGCTGGCAAAATGATGATAGCGAATTTGTTGCAGCCTTGGTGAGTTATAATATATGGATTTAAATTTTTTAATTTGATGAAGATTAGCAAAAAATAAATCTTTTCTTAAATTCTTTATTATAGAATGCTCCCCAATATGGAAAATTTAGTGATCCGGCAGATTCACCGATATGCGGCAAATGTATAAAAATTACCGGACCAAGGGGTTCCGTTAAAGTAAAGTTAGTCGATAAGGTAAATAAATTATTCAAAATTATTATTATTTAAAAGTTTTTATAAATTTAATATATTTTTTTCCGTTAGTGCCCGGTATGTAAACGTGGAGACATTGATATGTCACCAGCGGCATTTAAGGTAATTAATATATATATATATGCTTAAACGTTATGTACAATACATAATATATAGTAAACTAATCAAAATTTAAAAATTTTTTAAACAGAAAATTGCTGAATTAGATGAGGGTAGAGTTCCAATTACTTGGGAAGGCTGCTAATAATATTACATAATAGACCATTAATTCTTATTCATGTAATAAATATATCAATTGTATTTTTAGTTATTTAAAATTCAATTTGCATAACAAGATTAAAAATTTTTCAAACTTACTCGACATTCATAAATTTTGGATTTTTTATTTACAAGCTACCTCTAAATCGTTAATTAATTTATCCAATTTACTTTTATGTAATAAAAATATTTTCATTGCGGGTGTAATGCCAAAATCCGAAAAGGCCCTTTTTGAATCGGATGATAAAGGTTGTTTTGTTAATTTAAAATTACATTGATAATCCGCGATCTATCAAACATTCCAAAAAAAGAATACATTTAAATTAAGGGTGTGAATTATGAAATGACATGAATTTAAAATTATTTAATTACCCGTTCAATGATTTCGTCTTCGGGATGAAAATAAAAGATAGTCGGTTCAGACTAATAAGAAGAAAATTTTTAATAATACACATGTGTAATAAAATTTAAATTGTAAATTTAATACGTACAACTTTGGCTTTTTTCTTTTTTTGTTTTGGGATCTCACTTTCTTCGTCCAAAGTAGAGGCAATTTCTCTGTATGTTTTGGTTATAATAAGATACCATTCAAATTCATATGGCTCATTCTGATACAAAGAAAAAGAATAGACTTTTAGCCTCTTAAATTTTTCATAAGTTAATAAATAATAAATACATATTTACATCCTCGATAGCCCATTGAATTTCTTCTTGTAACATTTTATACATTGGAGGAACAATCTGTACCGGCATATTTATTAATCTTTCGCTTAATATTAGTCCAATATTATTTTTTGAGGTATCTTTTAATAATTCAACTAACTTTTCATTCAAATTTGTAATTTTTTTTGTCTTTTCTATTAAATAATTCTTTATTTGTTTTATACACTCTTTATTCTAAAATTTTTAAAAATTATTATGTATTAATTAACTCGATATAAAAATAAAAAAACTCGCACAAATACTACCTTATGTTCATTCATATTTAATACTGTGAGTAAAGCATAAGGATCGGAATCAGTACCATCAACTTTAACAGTTGTACCTAATAATGGTTGGTTTATAATTAATTCTGATAGTTCACTTAAATTAAATAATTCTGCATCTGACGAAAATAATTGTATCATTAATTGTTTTATCGTATGAAAATCTATCTCTTTTGGATCAAAAAAGTCAAAATCTACATCAACTAATTCTTCCTACAGTAAATAATGTTTGAGAGAAAAGGAGTCATAAACAACTGGTTGGCGATTTACGAAGTAATTAATTAAAGTTACCTCCGAATGCCCATTTTCTTCTTCGTCAGATACTCTTTCCTCATTCACTTCCCCTTCTGAAACATCCATAGGATCATCTTTATCAACATTTTTACTATTTGCTTTTCTTTTTCCCATCTTAACTTGATTGAGTAAATAATTAACCAAGTGAAAAAAAAAAATTTTTTTATCGGGATCAGGTGTAACAATATAATCAGCGTTATAACAAGTTTGATGATCGTTGATGTAGGCAGAAATTACATAATTTTCTACCCCCCTGTCCCTACAAAATTATGTAATTTCTGTCCTGCTTATCATGATATCATGTGATTCTAATATTACGATGAGCACAAAAAATTTTCAGTTATGCACATTGTAAAAGGAATTTCACTCGAACAAATAGTACGAATGGTTGCATTATTAAAAAAAATATTAATGTACCAATTTTTCACTACATATTATTAAGGTATTGATAATTCTAAATTATTTGTTAGAATATTAATAAAATCATAAAAGAATTTCTGGTGCTAGCTTGCTGGGTATAGCTTAAAATTATAGGTAATTAGCAAACAAATTTTATTTAAATCTTAATAAATTTGTTAAAACTATTAAAAGTTAAATTTATTTATAAATTTCTGAAAAGAAAAACCTATATTAAAGTATTAATATTATATTTATTGAACTAAAAGTTTAGACTTTTGCCAAATTTCAAATAAATTTAACCTGCAACTTTAGTCCAAACTTTTTGAAAAAATTAAGGGGGAGGGGGCTTAAGTTAAACAGACTAAATAAACATAGAAAAATTTGAAAATTTCAGGCAAAATTTAAAGAAAATATTTATTACTGTATATTTATTAGCTGTGAGTATTTATTAATATGTATTTATTAAATCTCAAATTTTTTAAAAAATAGAGGAGATGGAAACATTCAGTTAAACAAATAATCAAGTTAGAACAGTCTAACTAATATTATAATAGTTATAGCAATTAAATAATTAATATTATTATATAATTTATTATTATATAAAATATAGGTTTTTTTTAAATTTTAATTTCTTATTTTATTGATTATATAATAACTGTTAATATATAACAAAATTAGAATAAAAATTCTATTTATTTATAAAATAGGTTATCTTAGATTTAAGGTAAAAATCATATATAAAATTTCTATTATAATATAAATTTTATATTATATTATTATAATTTTTTTCCTTTTTAGCTAATTAATTAATAAAAGTTAAGAAAAAGTAAAGTAAAAATTCTAATTAATTGTATTTGTTATTCTGATTAATTGTAAAAGATTCATTTAAATACGTATTAAAAATTATCAGAAAATATTATACAGTCAAACTTCGATATACCGATACTGTTGGTTTGGGAAAAAATCATCGGTAGATCGAATTATCGTTATATCATAAAATCCTATATACCGATATATATATTGTACATTGATCAATATCGGTATAAAAATTTTTTCACATACAAATTTATAAATTTTATAATTTTTATTCATGTAATACAGTTAGTATTTATTTAATATTACATTACAAAGTTTGGACAAAATTATCTAATGTAATTTGTTTCAAACTATTAATATATGATTTCAACACTTGATGTCTTAGTTTCTGTAATATATTTAATTCACTTGGATTAACAGAAACATCGGATGAATACTCAAAAAATACAACAAGGTTATCCAAATGATCCAAAGCTTCTCTTTTTAAAATTATTTCCATAGGTCCTTCATTCAGATCAATTTCTGTTTCGTTATTTGATTTTACCATTGATATAATTTCGTCATCTATTAACCCTTCATTACCCTTTAAAAAGTCATCTATATGAAGAAATTCTTCCACATTTATAGGGTCATTGAATGGGAGTTGATCAATTAGATCTTGCAATTCCATTTCATCCCGAATTGCTTGATCATTATCATCATCAGTTTCATCATCTGATTCATCCATGTCATCCTGCGGTAAAATTCCTATATGGCGCCAATAATTAGAAATTGTCCGTTGACTTATGGAATTCCAAGCATCACTACTAAAATTAATGGCATCATGAATATTTAAAGGGGTGGCTCCTTTGTTTAATTCCTGTGAAATTTCATATGCTTCAATCCTATTTCTGATAAGTAATTTCTGGTACTGTGCCTAAATTATTGAAGTTTAAAATAAAATTTATGTTAATCATTAAAAGAATAAAAAAAAAACCATCACTAACCTTAAAAGAATTAATAATTCCTGCATCACAGGGCTGCAAATGAGCTGTAGTGTTTGGTGGCAAAAAATGCACAGCCACATTTGTTAAATTTAGATTTTCATTTATGACATGTACTGGAGCATTATCAACAATTAAAAGAATTTTGCGACATTGTAATCGCATTCAT
>QZLH01000329.1:66733-105607 GCA_003833135.1 Oehlia diaphana | reverse complement strand
TGGATTGATTACGGATCCTTAGTAGTAATTCGTAAAATATTCGTGAATATTTGCCGGATAATCCGTGGATAATTTATGCAAATCCGTAACAATTTAAGATGATCCGTGCATCCGCACTATCCGGATATCCGCCGGATTGTCATCCACGGATCGTTTCACTAATATGAAATATGTTTAAGGATATATATATCATAATCTATTACAATAAATTATATCGTTTCAATCAACAATTTATATGGTTAATATAGTTAGATTATGAGGTTTTATAGAATATGAATTCTGGTCGATGATAATTATGTTTCAGATCCAAAGATGCTTATGAAATACCTCAAAAATGAGAACCCTGTAAAAAAAAGTCGATCGTAAAAGGCTCATATTTCTGGAATTAATAACCTTATATATCACGGAATTTATCGAATTAAATTCATTTTTTCGTGCTCATTTTACGGAAATAACGGATAAGATTTTTTTATAGCAATCTTTTATCTTTTTTCTTCTTCCAAGCGTCAATAATGACACTTTAACTTTTTCTTCAACTTCTAACCAATTTTGCTTAGCCATTCTAACCATTAAATCAATTTGATCAGGAGTGTAAGTAAAATTAACGAAAGAAACAAATTTAGCGGTACCAGGTACAAAATTTTCATCAACTTTATCTATGAATGGCAGGAGTCGTGTATTCATCAGATTTGCCAGTTGGTATATAATCATAAACTTGCGAAGTGATGATTATTTGAACTAATGAACATTTGGACTATTGGAATTCAACTCAAGTCCAAATTTTTAATTGGATAATATCTCTATATTACAATGATAATGTCGCAAAATGGTTGAATCCGTATTAGTGGATTTCTAGCTAACAAAATTCTAAAATTTATTGTATTTTGATATATGAAGTTTCGAAATGTTTGAAAATTATAAGAAGGAAGCTTGGAATTCAGAATGTAAATTGGATCGAATCTGTATTCCTTTTTTTTTTAAAAAAAAGTATAAAACATAAATTTATAATTCCAGTTAAAAATTATGCATAATGCAGGCCAATATTTGTTAACACTTTTTGGATATTTGGATATTTGGGCTTATATGCCCGATTTATCCAAAATTCCAAATGTTCCAATAGTTCGATTGCAGGAATTAGACAATGTCAATACAATATCATCAATTGTAAATGGATAATATATTGAATGATATTGAATGATTTTTATCATACTATTTAAAAGTAAAGAAAAAGAAAAAAATAATAATGCAAAAATTTTCCTAAAGCTAAAATTAAAACACGTTTTAAACAGATTAAATGCTATTATAATATTATTTAATACTGACATACAAATATTATAAAAAGGAATTCTAATTGGTGTTTAAAATGTAAATAACTTGATTTGAAAAATAATATATAGTTAATAAAGAAATCAAAAACTGAAAGAAATATTCAATATTTAAAAGTATTTATTAATCATATGCCGATCATCGATGAAGCTTCCACAGATGTTCGGGCGAAACTTGAAACTTTTATAATATATTATTTAAGTATTCAAGAATTTATGGCTAAAATAAACCAGGATAATTTTTAATAAACCAGTAGTTATCATTAAATAAATACTTGCAATTATTATAAGACAATAAGGCTAATTTTTGGCAATATTTTATGAACTGTTTTAAGAATTAATTCATTAACAATAAATAAATAAATAA
This sequence comes from Oehlia diaphana, assembly GCA_003833135.1. NCBI lineage: Eukaryota > Fungi > Glomeromycota > Glomeromycetes > Glomerales > Glomeraceae > Oehlia > Oehlia diaphana. The sequence goes on along the minus strand of QZLH01000329.1, from coordinate 103,915 downwards.
TCAATATGAAATTCAATACAATATATATATGGTTAAACTATAATTATATGTAAATAATAAATAAAGTCCTTTATTTTATATAATTTTTTATCAAATTATAAAAAGTATCATTAGTAAAGTTGCTTAATCATATTTCGATTTAAGGTAAAAATTAATATACTCTAATTCCGAAGTAAAATTAAAATTTTAGTATACGTTAATATGTAAATTTTGCAAAAAAATCAATGATAACGGAATTTTTCTTATGTGATAAGATTGACAAATGATCGGCAAAATGATTGGAAAATGATAAAATAGAGAGACCCTCCGTTATCCAAATTTAGCTATGAATCGGACAGCTTCCGATAAAGTAGACAAGTAGTAATTTATTATCCAAATAGATATTCACACAAAACAATGTTTCTTCCAGAGAACTATTTTATTTTATTAAAGTAATTGACGGCCCAATTAGAGTCAAGAGTTGTAAATTCATGAAATAAGGTAAATATAATAAGGTTTTTTTTTTGTCTTGTGTATTTTGTTATACACATTTAAATATGAAACTTGTTATATTTGAATATGAAACATTTATTATTAAGATTTATAAATTTTAGATATCTACTATAATCGGTATAAATTCGTTTCTTTATTATAGAAAATAAATTGGGTTAACAAGAAAATAGAAAATTTAGGCTTTGAAAATTTTTTTTTTCTTTCATTTTAAAATTTAATGCATCCATTTATTTAGTTTACCTTTTATGCATTGTTTTGAACTCATTCATTTAATAAATAAATGTAGAAACGGAACTTGACCACAAAAAAAAAAAAAAAGACTAATCGATAATATTAAAAAAACAATGACTTCACAAAAAATAAAAATGGCAAAAAAGAAAAAAAGGTTAATTATTAAATATCACTGCTGATGATTGTCACCACCTTACCAGAATTAGAGTAGAATTTTGGGCAAAATTAAAAATGTCATGAAACTCTGCCCGTTAACATTTGCATTTGTTAAGGCTGGATCACCTGCAGTGAGATTTAGTTGATATACTAATATTTTGTTAAAACGATGCTTTTATGCCACTAATTATAAATGTTATTAATATTATCGACTTATACAATTTATTAATAAAAAGTTAATGTGAAAATTATTTGTAATAAATAAAAATTTCTTAGTTTATTGGTTCGTAGGTTCGTAATATCTTTACTTATTATGAAACATTTATAAATTTTACTTATAATAGGGGGAAATTTTATTTACAAAATCGTCAAAGGTAACCAATAATAGGAATAAATAAATATAAAATTCGAAGATCTTTAAAATGTACACGTTAATTGGGTGTAATATCAAGGTATATATTTTAATAAAAGGAAGAGAATCAATGAAAAAAGAAAGAATTTTATGATTAGAAAAGTAGTCCTATGCGAATAAACGAGATTCGAACTTAAATAAATGAAGATCATTGTAAATAGGAAAGAAATTTATAGTTTTAAAATGAATAAATCTGAAGAAAACGTGCGAAATTTTGCAAAAAATAACCATTAAAAGTATTGTTTTCCTAATAAAAGGAAGAGCCACAAAATAATTGGTTTATAAATTCATCTTGTGAATTTTGTGGAGCCATTTGACGAATTCTCCTCAAAGTGTCGATATGAGGTGATAATCGAATATTTCGAAATTGTCGTCTTCTGTTACGTTGAATTAATCGTCTCCTATTAATATTTTGATTGAACATTTTTTTTTTTTTTAATACAAAAATTATGTCGAATGTAAAAAAAAAATTAACGAATATTTATAGTGTTGACGACTAAAGTATTCGCTTCTTTCACATGCCCAAAAATAAACCGGCTCTTACAAATAAAAAATTTGTTTCATTCATTTTAAGATTTTTCTTAGTACAACAATCAATATGTAAACATTGTTTCCTAAAAATTTTTGTGCTATTAATCGAAAACGGTTACTTATTATAAATCCAATATCCTATTTGAAGTTAGGAAGCAGTTCGGATGATATTTTAACCCAAACATCACTTGATTTTATCACTTAATATCTAATGAATCAATATTTTTTTAGGAAGCAGTTCGGATGATATTTTAACCCAAAACATCACTTGATTTTATCACTTAATATCTAATGAATCAATATTTTTCCACCTACGGTTAGCTTAGTAATAACTGTATTTTATTCCTCTTTCGTTTGTTGATAGTCAGTGATTTGATCGTTCTAGAAATGAATTTTGCAAATCCAGTAAATCCACTGCTTATAAGGCATACAAGGAATTACAAATAAGTAATTTATGAAAGTAACAAATTTTTTTGGTAGCATATTTGTGGTAGTAATGATAGTAATACTAAATAATTCACTTTGAAAGTCGGATTCTATAGTTCATTCAAATATTGGATTTTGTCGGCCGTAAACATTTTTTTTAAAAAATCGAGTTTGTCGGCCGAAATGTATCAATCTAACATTTTTTCCGATTAAAGAGGTAAATATTTTGTTTCAATACCTTTCTTAAAAAGATTAATTCATATAACAATTAATACACAACAATTAATAACAACGTTGATTGACTAATTCCTTACTTCCGGAAACCGTGATTGTTTTTTTTTTTTCATTCTTAAACAAATTTATTTCGCTAAATATATTTATTTCAAATGGAAAATAATAAAATAGGAGCATCCTTAACATGTGTACGATATAAACGTACGCACTGACCGGAGTTAAGTTTCACTATCACGTGCAAGTGCATAACTCCTAAACTCTGTTAGGATGTACGTACGCACGGTGCGTACGTTAAGGAACCTCAATAAAATGTTGAGTTGATATTTGAAAATATTATAAATATTATTTAAATCATAGTATTGTTAAAAACATTATCTTCAGCTGCAGTCTTACTTAATCTATAATTTGATCAGTACAGCATAATCTTGCATAATTCCATCAGGCCGAATTATTTCAAAGGGATTTTCTTAACTCGGTTAAAAACAGGGGGGAGTTATTCAATGATTACATAAGAATGTAATACCAATTTAAATACTGTACTTATAATACTGAAGGTATAATTACTATTATAAAAAAAAAATTTAAAATATTACATTATTTTTGAAAAAGGTTTACCGCGATTATGAATAACCGGTACAATAACTTTCAATTAGAATCGCGTGAATCAAATGAAAAAGATAGATCGGTAAAACAATTGTTAAATAACAAAAATTATTACCAAGCATTATTCTAAATGGTGAGAATGGTGATAAACAAGTTAAATGACGATATGGCGAAATACATATGATACAATATAATCATCGTACGACATCGAGTAACTGTATACCAAAAACAAAAAAAAAATTATTCGGTAACGTGACTTTGTATTCACAAATCTAAAAACAGATATCGAGCAATAAAATAATATTTTTTTTCAACAAATTCTTTATTTCAGTAGTATTTTTTTTTTGAAAAGTACATTATTATTGTGTTCTAATTTGTTTTGAAAATGAAGACGCGCGTTTTTTTTTTCTATAATAAACATAAATATATTGAAAGTTTTCTTTTTATAAATCTAGGAGTATTAAAGGTGAACTATCAAGTTTTGAAAAGACTTTAATATAGCATAATAATTATTATCATTTTAATACTATTAATTATTCATAATTTATTCAACAATACATTTTAAAAAAAGAATCATGAAAAAGATTGGAAATATTTATACAAACACTTCTTTGCATTTTTTATACTAAAACTACAATATTTTTAGTATAAATGTTCCCTTCTCTTTAGAAAAATAAAACCAACTAGTTCAATTCACGTGATTGAAACAACTGTGCAGTTCCGGACTGCATCGGTACGCCCGTTTGATCAATAATTACACAAATCGTCGATCATCGGCATCAAATCGTAACTACTTTTATACATGAATATATTATACATGTTAAACATGAATATAATATACGTAATGTATCACTCTTTCACATATTGCTTTTTACTGTAATAAGTAAGTTATATGTAAAAATATAGACATATCTATTGTTGTCGTTTTTAAACCAATCGAAATTCGTTAAATATAATTTAAAATTCCTCGATAATGTTGATAACGATGATCGGATATCGACGCTTTTTTACTTGTTATTTCGACTATTTGCCTATTTCGACGTAAAAAAATTAAACCGATTTTTTTTTTTTAAATATATTTCTTCGGAGATACGATTTTAAGATTTGCCAATCTTTTTTCTTTCTTTCTTTTTTTTTTTGTCCCGAATTTTAAACCGAAATGCCAATATTTCTTTTACTTTCCACAACCACAAGTCATGAACCAAAAAGTAACTTTTCATCATTTGAACAATTATCCTATCACCCAAAAACACTCCATAACACTGAAAAGGTCATAATAATATTTTTTTTTAATTTAATAAAAAGAAGAACCTCCAAATAGCTGAGTTGCAAAAATTCCTTGAACATTTTGTTGAGGTAACTGTCTCATAGATGCAACAAAACTTAAATGGCTCCTATCATAATGAGCCTTCAAGGACCTTCTTCTTCTTCTCTTAGACACAATATTATTTTTGTTATGAACCATCATGAATAAAAAATAATATAATATAGAAGTGTAGAAATAAAAGACGAATAAAATTATTTTTTTTTTGGAGGGGGAGAATACTCGTATTTATTACTTTTTTTTTAGATTACATAAATTCGGGTATCAATATTAATACCGATAAATTATTTTCTTTTTTTGAAGTTCTAGATTTTTTTTTTTCGGAATCTAACAACCGTTAATTTAATTGTTGTCTAATTATGTTTTTTAAATATTTTCTTTAAAGAACAGATAATTATAGATCAAAATGAAGTTCTTAGTGGAAAAATACACAGAATAGTGTTTTTTTTCTTCACAGAAACTCGTCTTTAAATAACAAATTATATGATAATAATCAAAACTAGTTAGTTATTTAATCGTAATTGTAACTGTAACTATAACCGATAAATCAAACAGTTAAAATAGAAAAAACGCATAGAATTTACTATAAATAAATATAAGAATCAAAAAAAGTATTTGTTTGTCCTTATTTAACAAATAAATTAAACAGCAAATTTAACCGACAAACAGATAATTTTCAACAGATAGAAGGTTACATCACAGCGCATTGTGTTACACAAGTCATTAGACTATCTGTAATTTGGCCCACTTTAAGTAACACAATATTGTTTTTCACCCCTATAATATTTGTCGTTGATCAAAAAAAAAAAAAAACGAAAATATCAAACGGTCATTCCCGGTTAATAACGGATAATATGATTACATTATACTCATGGTTTTACAAGGATATTTAAATTTTTTTTTCCTCATTATTAACCGTAAAAACAAACGTAAAAAAAAATTTTTTAGAAGTGATTAATAATTATTAAAAAAAAAAGAAAAAACACAAAATGATGTACCAAAAATTTAATAATTAAATATATTTGGAAAACTATAGCATATAAGTAATTAAAATTTTTATCAAAATACAATTAAAAAAAAAATTGCCATTATGCAACACCTAATTTTTTTTTTTTATTTTTTCACACGTACAAAGAAAAAAATCGGAATGGCTACATATCAGTTTATCAGCTTATCATTTAATCACAATCACATGCAGTTACAAGCAAACGCGGGTCTTACAAATAAAATCATAATCTTACATTTTTTACCAAAGAAACTTACTACTACATATTTTATTGTATTATAATATTGTACTCCAATGCGTATTCTTTAGATTTCTCACGCGGAATATTGAATATTAATAAATTTATTATATAAAAAAACATTTATGTAAAGAAAAATAAAAAAGAAAATTCCACCAAACATTTTTTATACATTTTTATATAACTTATAGAAAAACGGTGCTTATTTTATTGTTAAATATTAAATAGAAAATGGAAAATATAACGAATAAATCAAGTAAAAAATGAATTAAACATAATCATAATACTTGTGACATAAATTCTATTATAATTATTGCTGATCCAAGAAAATGGTTAAAGAAATAAACGAATTTAAAATTATATTTCATAATATTCCATAATAAAAGGAAGGGAATGGGAATTGAAAATTTTTATTAATCTACTATAGATAAAAAAACTCGTTATTTTATGAAAATTGCTAATAATTACTAAACTATCTTAAAAATAATAAAAGGAAATAGGTATTTATGCTTAGAATGCTTACATAATTACTTATCATAAATTTTAGAAATATTGCTTAAATTATTTAAAATTGGCAAAATCATTTCTTTATCGTCAGCCTATAATATATATACCGTCGATCACTTCCGATTTACAAATAAAATACCGTAAATGTACGTACGTTTATAACACATCCTAACATCTCATGATAGAAGATGAAGAATAATTTAATAAAAAGAAGAACCATCCATGATACAGCTTATGAATTCTTCTTGTGGATTTTGCGGCAATCGTTGCCTTCTTCTTGGTGAATTGTTACTATTGCATTGTGCCAATAGATTTCTTTTGTTCCTCCTTCGGTTCCTCCTTCGGGTAATAATATTATTATTGCGATCTGAGATCATTTCTTTAATCATTAAACGTTTGAAAACCGTGAATAAAAAGAATTAAAGATGAGATTTTTAATTTGAATCGTAGCTTTGGTTGAAAACTGCATATTTATAAACAAAAATTTTAACCGTAGATTTTTTATCAGATATTTATTTCGGAGTTTAAGTGCAAAATAATATCTTCTTTATGGAACGTCACAACAAAATTAATTTTCCAAAGGTCATTGTAATTTCTTTAACGTGTAAAATACAAATAAAGGATTACTGTTCCCCTCGAAGTTATGCATTAAAAATGTTTATCTATTTAGGAGTTTTTAATTATAATTTCGCTTTATTTGTAAATATAAAATAATAATGTTATCAAGATGCGGTTATTCCAATAAAAGAACAGTGAAATATTAGAATCTCATGACCATATTATTTATGTTTTCCTTGATCCCCATTTTTGATTATATACCTTTGTATTGAAATAAATAAATAAATAATTTTTTTTTTATCTTTAAAAACAATTCTTTAATCGCATATTTTATTTATTTTTTAATAATTTTATTTTATGTATATTATAAATTTTTATATGCTCTTAAAATTTTATTTTAGTAAAATGTTAATCTAATTATAATAAGTAAGAAGACGGTTATAAAAAGTTGTGTTAAATTATGATTTTTTTACCTAGGGTAAAAATTATTTTTTTTTTTTCTAGTTTTTTTAGTCAAAATTTCAAATTTTGTATTTTCTAGAAAAAAAGATTTTTTTTTTTCTAGTATTTTTAGTATATTTACTTTTTGGAAATTTTTTTTTTGTATTTTTTACTTTTTAGGAAAAAAAAGAAAAATCTTTTGTTATATTTTTTACTTTCTAGAAAAAAAAGAAAAAAGAATTTTTTTTTGTTTTGCTAGTGGTGATTACCGAAATAGGAAACCGTTATAAAGAGGATTTCAATGTAACCTTTATTTGGCTGTGATAAATTTTTTTAATCGTTATAATCGTTATATAATCTTTATAATCTTTAGTTGTTATCCGCAAATATCAGAAGTGATTATATTTATGCTATATCTGAAATTTCTTTTCTTGTTTTCCTTTTTTTTTTAATCATTGCAATTTTTCAATGTAATAAACAATTATAAATCTTTCTTTTTTTTTTTTAAAAAAAAAAAGGTAATTGGTATAAACAAGAATTTAAAGTGATTTTTACATGAGATTTAAACAAGAATTTAAAATTATAAAATAATAATAATAATAATAATAATTTGAAAAAAAAGCGAAACATTGTAGTTGTATTACAAAGAAATTCAATTGTTCATTGTTCGATTTCCAATATGAGAGTATAAAAGAAAAATTTTGGTTGGTCAATAATTATGAATTATCCAATTGACAATTCCAAGTAGTACTAGCATGATTCTAGTACAATAATGATTAATTCAATAACCAAATGCGTGTGGCTGAATTGCACACACGAAGACATTTTTAATTAATGTACATTTTCATTAAAAAAAAAAAAGATTGATAATAAATTTATAATAAATTTCAGAAAAGACATATTTCTATTAGCGAATATCTTAAAGTAACTTTATCATGGATAAAAATTTATATAATTATAATTATAATTATAGAGATAATAACTAGTAACTGTTACCTGTTTAAATTAATTTACCTTTTTTACCTTTTTTTTTCCTATTTCAATTTCATTATTTAATAACCAATGAATAATTTATATAAAACGCCACATTTCTTGTTGTTATTTGATTGTTTATCTGTATTGACGGATATGCACAGACAGATAATTGATGTTTATCACTTAAAATCTTTTATCTGTCTTATGTATTCATTTAGACAGATAAAATCATCATCCCGTACCTGTCCGTATGTTTAATCTGATAATCTGAATTTACCCATACGTTAAAAGAGAACAACATGAATAAACCCAGAAATTACGTCAACATTTTAATACTCAAATGTTCGAGTCTTCTTATTTTCGATATTTACTTGATAAAATTATTATTATTAATACAAATAATACAAATATATATAATATATATATATATATATGTATGTATTTTTTTTATTTAAGAAATTTTTTACCTTTTTTTACCTTTTTTTTTACCCTATTTTTTGTTAATTTAACCATTAAATATGTAGTGTTTATGTATGACAATATGTAGACCCCTGACTGGTGCATAAGTCATCCGATCACAGTAATGATAAGCCTTTGTATTAACCCTCACCAATTTTTCTTTTTGTATTCCGGAATAATTAAATTACAAAGTCGATGTTATTTGATCTTTTTCTTTTTAAATTCATTGGTTTAAAATTTAATGTTGAAATCTTGATAAAAAATATTTATTTCAGCCTGTCATTTTAAATGGAAGAAAGAAAAAAAGCATTTATTTTCTCTCATGAAATTTATTGGAATTTGTTTCACAGACTTATAATATTGATGAAAGTACGATAATCGATAACAGTTGAAAGAAAAAACTTGTTGTTGATAAGGTTGATTGACTGAGTTGAGAAAAAAATTATTATTATTATTTTTTTTCCTACCGTTGAAATAAATGCGTTGTCGTATGTTAAAAAAAAAGATAATGCATTTATTATAGTAAGTCATTTTTTATTTATTTTATTTTTACTTTTTATTAAGTCATTTTTTAAAAAATACAAAGTTACTTATCAGATGTCATATGGTTACATTACCGAAAATTACCGAATCACATGATACATAATTTCGTTTCAAAGGATTTTCACAGAATAATTTTAAATGAATAAACTGAAAAATCTTTAGTATACTACAAATGATTCAATAATATCAATAATATTATTTAATAAATCAAAAAATGGTAACAATCGAAAGAAGAAGAAAAATAATAATAAAATAATAATAATAAAAAATCATTTAAATGTAAATTTTAAATGATTTTTTTAATTCAAAGGAATTTGTTTACATTCTGATAAAATAAAATGGAAATTTTCGATAGAAATTAAAAATTTTGATCTACAATAATAGAGTTATCAAGGTTCTTTGATCTAATCCTTGATTAATTTTCGAAACTGCATGTAAAAAAATTCCTTTCTTGATTAACATTTGGTTTCTATAACTGTATATATATATATATTTATTTACTTTAATATTGCTCTTTCAAAAAAATAAATATATTTGATGCCTGAAATCTTGATAAGTTTGTTCAGCCCTAACATTTAGAATGAAAAAATTAAGTTCTTTTTATTTTGAAAAAAAAAAGGAAAGAAAGACAATCGTTTAAACAATTGCTTTTTTCTCATGAAATGAATAGATGTTTGTTTCACAAACTTATTATGTACTACATCTTCCCAGCAATCATAATATTATCGATAAACGTATCATATCGATAATGCTTGAAAGAAAAAATATTACCGTTGACATTGATTGTGCGGAATTAAAATCCCACGCACAATATCGTAATTTATTAATTTTATAAAGTCATTTAAGTCATTTTAAAGTATTAGATTGTATCACAGATTTTTCGAAATTCCATATTCAAGTTTATGTTGTTATATATAAAAAAAAATACGTATTTGAAACTTGAATTCAATGAAAATGATTTTATTTATTAATATAAAAAATTTACAATAAAAATGAAAAAATTACTTAATGATAATTAAAAAAAAAAGGATCATTTTTATCTTGATAATCTTTATAGAAAATGAATTTGAGATAAAAAGATCTATAGTATAACAATGTTAAAATGAATAAACCGAAAATTATTTGATTCATTAAATTTTATTAAATAAATCAAAAGATATTAATAGAAATTTCTAAAAGAAATAAAAAAGAATATAACATCATGATTATCAGAAATACATTGAATTTATTGATTGTGATACATCGAAGGGAGGGGAACCATTGAAAAATTGGTCTACCATAGGGTTTTCCGATATTTGTGGTGGCAAATCCGATAAAGAATTGAACATTTGTTGTGTTCCATAATACTTATCATGATTATCGATTAATAATTTCGCATTACGTCGTCTTCGACGGCCTTTATTTCGACTTAAAGTACCGCGTGTAGTAGTAGTAAGATTTAATGTAGTTTTCCTTCCTCGATTAATTCTTGAACTTAAAACCATAATATCTGAAATTATTTTATTTATTTATTTTATTTATTTAATTATTTATTTAATTTCTAAAAAACGATATCTTGAAGAATATAATAAAATAGTTATTATGAAAGAATTTTTTGAGAAGTTGATAATATTCTTTATTAATAATATATTTATTTTTGAGAAGTCGATAATTATAAATTTCATTTTTTTTGTTTTAAATTTTTTTAAATTCGAAATTTTTTTTTTTAAAAAAAAATTAAAACTTCACGCATATTTATAAAAAAAGTCCCTTTGTTTTTTATAATGAGGAAAAAAAAGTTTTAACAAAGTGATCGACTATAATAATGAGCATATACAGTATTTCACTGTATAAAAATATTGATTTTTATCATTAATTACACAAAGTATTAGCACATAATAAATAAATATAAAGTTTAACACGGACATTAAAAAAAATTTTTATCTGATTTTATCAAATCTATACATAATTTCAAAATATTTTTTTTTTTTATTAAAACTATTCGAATATTTTTTTAATTTTTAAGCATACTTTAATTTTCTAATAATACAGGTGATAATCAAAAGGATCACTGATGATCACTCATTAGTTGATTGATAATTTTAATATTATCATCTCCATAAACGCTGCGGAAATTTTGAAATAGTATGTGAAATTTATCAACTAATGCGAATGAGGTTATATTCTATCTCAAAGTGGACTCAATGCAATGAAATATGTGTATGTAATAATTAAATTAACTAAAGCAATTAGATAATTTCCAGAATATGAATTATTTCTAAAAAAAAACAATATCTTAAAAGATATTGTGAAAGAATTTGACAAATTCGAAAATATTCATTATATTTATAAATTTCATCTTTTTTGTTTGTTAAAAAAAAAAAAATTATTATTAATTTGAATTAAGTTCAAAAATTTTAAAAGATCAAAATTTTAATTCTTCGTTGCATGCGTTGCATGCATATTTGTAAGAAAAATAAAATGTCGAAAATAAAAAGTCCCTTTGTTTGTAATGAGAAGAAGAAAGAAATTATCAAAGTGATCATCTATAATAATGATTTATTTATACATCTCATTAGTTTTAAACGTATTGATTATTTGATTATTTGTTATCACTAATTTATTACACAAAAGTACATATAAATAAATATAAAGCACATCAAAGGTTAGATACGAGCATTAAAAAAAATTTTTATATGATTTTGTCAAGTCCAATAATTTCAAATATTTTTTTATTAAAATATTTATTTTTTTAATAATACATAACAAAAATTACTACTAATATAGGTGATAAGTGTCCATCACCCAATTTATCGTCATCCTTGCGGAGACAAACAGAGCACTCTTCGTTAGATGTTTTTTTTGATATTACGAGAATTTAGAGTAATATATCATTTTTTATTTTAAGAGGATTTGATCTCTGTATAACGCTGCATAACAACATTCAGGAAGTATAAATATTGTATGATTAGGGAATATTGTGAATTATTAAGTATTGTTCTTAGATAAGAGATTACTGTAAGTACGATGTTAAGCAGCATTATACGGTAGCGGAAATTTGAAATAGATGAATTTATTAAATATACTTAACAAATGCGAAACGAGGTTATGTTCTATCTCAAGTGGGTTCAATGCAATGGATTATGTGTACGTAATAAATAAATTAACTAAAGCATTTAGATAATTCCCAGAACATGAATCATTTATAAAAGATTCTTGAAGAATATAAAAAAAAAAGGTATTGTGAAAGAATTTTTGGAGAATTTGACAAATGTCGAGAATATTCTTTAATATATTTATAAATTTTCATCTTTTTATTTAAAAAGTTTCATGTGAGAAAAAAATTATTATTTTGAATAAAGTTCAAAATTTTAAAAAATCAAAATTTTAATTCTTCATGCATGCATATTTATAAGAAAATAAAATGTTAAAAATAAAAAAAAGTCACTTTGTTTGTAATTAGAAGAAAAAAAAAATTATCAAAGTGATCATCTATAATTCGAGTATATATATTTCACTAGTTTTAAACTTATTGGTTTGTTGATTGATTGTTATCACTAATTTATTACACAAAATATTACGCATAAATAAATATAAAGCACATCAAAGGCTATATACGAACATTAAAAAAATTTTTATATAATTTTGTCAAATCCATACATAATTTCAAACATTTTTTATTAAAACTTATACGAATATTTATTTTAATTTTAAGCATACTCATTTTCTAATAATACATAACAAAAATTACTACTATATAGGTGATAATCAAGTGGCCATCACTCAGTTTATCGTCATCCTTGCGGAGACAAACCAGAGCACCCTTCGTCAGATGTTTTTTTGATATTACGGGAATATCATGTAAAGTTTTTTTTTTATTTTGATATGATCTCCGTATAACGCTACTTAACAACATTCAGGAAGTATGAATACTGTGTGATGGGGGAATATTGTGGATTATTAGGTATTGTTCTTAGATTAAAGAGTACTGTAATCAAGGTGTAAGCAGAAATAGATGAATTTATTAGATATACTCAACTAATGCGAAACGAGGTTATGTTCTATCTCAATACAATGAAATATGTATACTGTACGTAATAAATAAATTAACTAAAGTGATTAGATAATTCCCAGAACATAAATGAATCATTTCTAAAAAATAATATCTTGAAGAATATAAAAAAAAGGTATTATGAAAGAATTTTTTGAGAATTTGACAATTGTCGATAATTTTCTTTAATATATTTATAAATTTCATCTTTTTAGTTAAAAAAAGTTTCATGTGAGAAAAATTATTAATTTAATAAAGTTCAAAATTTTAAAAGATCAAAATTTTAATTCTTCATGCATGCATATTTATAATGGAAATAAATGTTTAAAAATAAAAAAAAAATTCCCTTTGTTTTGTATTGAGAAGAAAAAAAAAATTATCAAAGTGATCAACTATAATAATGATTTATTTATACATTCGATTTCACTAGTTTTAAACATATTTGATTTGTTGATTATTTGTTATCACTAATTTATTACACAAAAGTACATATAAATAAATATAAAGCACATCAAAGATTATATACGAACATCAAAAAAATTTTTATATGAATTTGTCAAGTCCATGCATAATTTCAAATATTTTTTATTAAAACTTATACGAATATTTATTTTAATTTTAAACATACTAATTTTCTAATAATACAGTACATAAAAATTACTACTACTATATAGGTGATAATCAATGATCATCACTCATCAGATGATATTACGATCATAATTTTGAGTAATATACCATGTAAAGTTTTTTTTAAAGAGAATTTGATCTCCGTATAGCGCTGCTTAACAACATTCAGGAATTATAAATATTGTATGATGAGGGAATATTGTGAATTATTAGGTATTGTTCTTAGATAAGAGACTACTTTAAGTACGATGTTAAGCAGTATTATACGTTAGCGGAAATTTTGAAATAGATGAATTTATTAGATATACTTAACTAATGCGAAACGAGGTTATGTTCTATCTCAAGTGGGTTCAATGCAATGGATTATGTGTACGTAATAAATAAATTAACTAAAGTAATTAGATAATTCCCAGAACATGAATCAAGTGGTTGTAAATCAAATTAAAAATAAAATATTTTTGTGTTTTTGTCTTGACAACATGTAAATGATGATAGTATTTCCCTGCATTCAACATTCGAGAAAATAAGTTTCAAAGTAAATTTTGAATAAAGAACTAAATATGGATTTATCCCATTCATTCGTGTAAAGTTTGAGCCTATTCATATTTCTTGAATAAGTTCGACTATAATAAGGGCGTACACTCAGCCGATAATATTCACATGATTTATTATAAATTGGAATATGTCCTTCATGTGAATGACGATATATTCAAAAAATAAGTTTTAATCTGAGTTCCAAGGAAGGGAATTTTTCGTAAAGACTGATAGTGACATTCATCAAAAAATTTTGCAACTGTTTAAATAAACATTGATAATGGTTTAATTAAAAAAAAAATAAAATGATGATAATTATTATTAGTATAGGAGCTTTAGACTTTTATTATTGTTTTATTTATATGGCTTACCTTTTTTGATCTACAACCTCTTGACTCATGTTCGAAGATCACCTAACCACTTTAATATAATTGTTAAAATCTTAAATTTTAGTTTGATCGTCCGTACTGCGAGGTTGTGTCATCCCCGTTTATTTAGTTTCTAGTCCTCCACTTAAGATAGTACATAACTTCGTTTGGCAATTAGTTAAGTATATCTAATGGAATTCATCGTATTCAGAATTCCGCTAGTCAAACTTTTTAATATTTACACGTTGTAATACCACAATTTTTGCATTATGACGTAGAAGTTCAGGAGTTTCATTGTTTAAAAAATTACGCTTGTACTTAAAAGGGGACAGATTGGCGGTTCTTAGCGTTACAAAAAGAAAATTTGGATAAATTAACAAGCTTAGGGTTTAAATCGATTGATTGTCACGAATAAAGTAAACATTGTGTTTCAAAGAAAAAACCAATGTCTGATATCGTACGAAAGTAATGTAATAAGGTAAAAAGAATATATGATGTTAAATAGAATTTAAATAAAATGTCATTAAAAATTCGTTAAATTCATTAATTTTCAAGAAAAAAAAAAAAAATGGGGAAATAGGGAAAAGAATGTTTAAATAAAAGAAAGTTGTTATGATATATTATTCATTTTTTTTTTTTTTTTTTTTGTAAGGAAATTATTTTTCTTCAATGTATTGATTGAAAGAAAACAAAAAAAGAAAAGAATCCTTTGGAGGGTTTATATAATCATGATTAACGTAAATTCGGGATTAAAAATTAAAATATAGATAAGAACAATAAGGATATAAATTAAATTCTCTCGATCTTTTGTTAAATAAAAATAAAAATATTTGTTTACAAGTTAACATGTGAATAATGAAATCAGGAGGCTACTATTCGTATGTTATATTTGCATAATGTTTATTATATAATCTATCTTATATAATCCAAAAGATGGAAAGGTTAACATTTGAATGAAGTTACCGAACAGGAAAATATTAAAAATGTACAATTATGAAAGGTTCATATGATTAATTTATTCATTAGAATGACAACAAAAATAATACTTTGATGTCATTTATTTAAAATTTCCGAAATTTAGTGTGATATCGAATAACGGTAAAAACCGACTATTATTAAAAAAAAAAGAAAAAGAGAAAAAACTCATTATCACGTGACTATTAGTCAAATTTTGAAAAATTCGAAGGGACATGAATGGATATTGATCATGGTGTTACGTACGGCGTAAAATATATCAGATTTTTAACTGGGGCTCCATAAAATTAAAAATGTCCATTGTTAATTCTTGCATATGTGATAAACTTTGATGCTTATCACAATATACAGTAATCAGTTCTTTGTATTCTTTCAAATACTATCAAAGATTACGCATTCCCCAATAATTATTATACTTGTAAATAATAAATTAAAAAAGAAATGTAAATGACTAATATCAATGGGGGGTAAATCATAAATGAGGTAAAAATACTTGAACATCTTTTCACTATTTAAGAATAGTTGTCAATCTAAATATTTTGGGCGTAAAGAAGTAGAAGGCGTTATTCTAAGATAAACAAATCTGTCGTCGTTTTCTCCACTACGATTCATTTTTATTATTTACAGTATATCCGATCTCATATTTATTTATACATTTAAAAGTATTCTATTCAAATTGCCGTGCGTATTCCGTTTTCTACATATCAGTTCATTTATTCATAAAAAATTGGTCCTAAATTATAATTTTCCAACTTTTTTTATATCAAAAAAAAAGAAGACCTTTAAAGCTACCTTTTTTTTTTGACGTCTTTTGGTGATATGCATACATTATAATGAGCCTGCATCGACGTTTGTTCCTGAAAATCATAATTACCAAATAATCGGGTAATAATTTTAGTTGATCCACTCGATCGGTTGAAATAATTTAAACCTTAAAAGGCTAAGTATTTCGCCAGTCTGCGGTAGGCTACCAAATTATGAACAATGTATAATAGGCGTAAGGGGGTAAAAAAAAAAGAAAAAAAAAAAAGAAAAAGATAATATAGTTTTGGGTGAAATTTTCTTTATTTGCATCAAATCTATTAATAATAATATTATAAAAAAATCTAACCAACCATATCAATAAAGTAATAAAGTTTTCGAACAAAAAAAAAGTGATATAATAATATAGATGATAAATAAAATAACTAGTGATTCTTTAATAAAATTTTTTCTTGAAAAGTTTTAAAAAAGTTTGATAAATAGAAGAATTTTCCGATGAATGGATTACCTGTTTTGATTATAAGGTCTGTGTTCTGAACTCGTAATGAAAATATTAATTAATTAAGGAAATTTGGAGAAATTTTAATTATATAGTTATTAAATAGCTGAACATGTGTATAGTAAATATAAATATTTACTAATCTGCAACCGACATATCCCACGCCAAAGATGTCACGCATTTCCATAGTATAGGAAGTATTAATTGTGATAAACATTTCAATATTGTGATAAAAAAAAAAAAAAAAAATTCTTAAAAATTTAATAAAAAGTTATCCCATTAAACAATTGTTTGGCAAATTCATCATCTATGTTTTGCTGTGGGGGTAATTGTCGCATCCTCCTTAGCGTATTATTATTAGTATTTACAATGTTAATCGATGATGGAACAAGTAGAAATCGAATTCTTCGATTTAATTGTATTCTGTTAAATTGAAGTCTCCTCCTTCTTCGATTAATAGAATTATTATTCTGATTTGAAGAAAGCATTTTATTCCTAATTATTTATTTTTACAAAAATTTGTAAATACGTGTAATCAAAATGTAGAAAATTTCAAAGATTTTATATAGTTTAGTTTCTAGGAGACATTCATTTAAACATTTTGACAATATAATGAGAATAATATGACCTTTAATCATTTTATTTATTTGACCTTTTTTTTTTTTTTTGGTCTTTAAAATAATAAGGTTATTTAAAATTTTTTTTTCATGTGAAATAATGATAATTATTACGATTAACATTGGATTTTAACTTGACAAGAAAATAATAATATACTGTACAATAAAAGTACACAATATAGTACACATATATATTATAAAAATTTATCAATAGGTGAAAGAATTACCAAATATAGGGTTTTAACTATGAATCTATGATTATAAAGCATGGATGGGGTCATTGTACTGTCATTGTGTGGAGATTTAGCAGGTAAGAAATTTAAAGTTTCAAACAATAATCCCCCACTTATCCACTCGTGATTCTTATAAACTTGTCAAAGTTGACTTACCTTTTTACATTAATTTGTGGCGGAAGGTAACGATCTCATGTGTTTACATATTCTGCATTTTTTAATTTTAATTGGGTATAAGTAGATCTGTGATTATCATCACTTTTGTTTCAATTGTACATGAAGAAAAATTTTTTCGGCGTATTCGGTAAACAGAAATCCGTTCGCCCTAGCCGTCCATTATAACTTTGGTTCTATCCCGACTTTAGTCGTTTTCCGAAACCTTAAATTCATTGATTACTAATAATAAGTCGCAAACCATATGATAATATGATAAAAACATTATTACGGCACTTTAAAAAAAAATCTTTTTGAAAAATTGAATCATATGTGCATACTTACGTTAGTTTGCGTATTATATTATATTTTGTAAAAATGATGTTATAATATTTAAACCTATGACGATATTTAATTTTAATTTATGATCGACTTTGATGTGAACATGATTACCATTTTTTTTTACCGGTAGATCCCAATGATCCCAACCTATTTTTTTTTTTTACCATGAACTCCACACGTGTATATAGAGTGAACTGCTGCCATATTACAAGTATAACTGTCATGTTAAATGACTTTATTTATTTATTAAAAATATATTAAAAATATATTAACTTGGAGAAAATATGGACTTCTTAATATATTATATACAGTATATGCATACTTACTATACGCATAATTATATTGTACTGAACTTGTTATACAGTACATACATAACAATTAAGATGTCTAAATAAAAAAAAAAAAAAAAAAAAAAAAAAAAAAAAAAAAAAAAAAAAAAAAAAAAAAAAAAAAAAAAAATGAAAGAAAAAAAAAAAAAAAAATGAATGAACAATATTAAATTTTACAATGATAATATTTTCTTTAAAAATGATATTAAGTGTATATATATATATAAGCAATAATGTACGTAACTTGCAGCAAAATGCATTAA
The DNA here is from genome assembly GCA_003833135.1 of Oehlia diaphana. Taxonomy (NCBI): domain Eukaryota; kingdom Fungi; phylum Glomeromycota; class Glomeromycetes; order Glomerales; family Glomeraceae; genus Oehlia; species Oehlia diaphana. The sequence continues at coordinate 85,047 of QZLH01000329.1, read as the reverse complement.
AATGAACACTTTTTGTTTCCCCATTATAAGTAATATCAAGTGAATTATTTCTTTTGACATGTGAATTAATGAAATTATATAATAAAATATGGGCATATTAGTATTCATAGCCCATCATAAAAAAAAAAAATACAAAATTATAAATAATTTATATAGAGGATTAAAAGAATTCATTGCTAACCGAACAGGAAAAAATTCAATGAAAAAAAAAAAATCTCATTTTCACGAGAGAAATTTTTCTTTTTTTTTTTTAAAGTTTACCGGAACGACAAAAAAAATTATCCCTAAAGAAGAAAATGTATAAACAAAAACAATTTTTAAAAATATTTTTATTGTACGTTTGAAATCAATGAATTTCAATTTATGAATTACATATTCAAACAGTATTTTCCCCTTTATTGTTTTGCAGAAGTACTAACAAAAGTTTTTATATGCCCATTGTATGATTGTATCATACGAATATATCTATTAGAAATTTTGATCCGAATATTTTTATCTGAATTATAAAGTATAGGCTGTAAGATAAGGTTCAGGTTGTGCAGATTTAATGAATATTTTTGGAGTTATACCACTAAAATTAATCACATGCTGAAGTGGTTGATAATTCTGGTCGATAACACTGGAAATTGGTATAAAGTTATTGTAAATTATTATCTGATGTTGCAGTACATTGATATATTATAAGATGATAAGAGAGGTTCGGTTCGTTGATAACTCACATGCTTTATGAAGTGGTGGATAATTCTGGCCGACATAAATTAGCAAAAAGTTATTGTGGATAAATTTAATATTATCTGATGTTGCAATATTTAGTTTCAGAAAATGCGAAAGGTTGAGTTCATTATTAAAAAGGTACGCAGATTCACTGAATTATGGAGACATAGTAATGGAAATACGGAATTATTCGGTCAGAATAAACCTTCAAAATAATTTTAATAAATTTCAAATTTCTTTTTAAAAAAAATACATATTAGAAATGGATTAAGTAACAGTTAAATGATTAGAAAAACAGATAATAATAAAAAGTAACTACAAATAATAAAAATATACTAAAATATACATATATAATATGATAATATGATATATTAACAAATATGAATAACAAATGATATGATGTTATACGTGAATGATGATTTGGACTATGTAATAAAAACTAATTAATAGATCTTTAAAAGCTAAACAAAAAATTATTTTCGAGCCAGATATCTAAAATTAGAATTTGGCGTTTGACATATCTTGTGACTTAATATGCGGTGAACCAAACATGCTTGGTAAAAGGCGAGCAACATGCAGAAGTGATAAAACTAAAATAGTTAGCTATTTTTAATATATGCTATGAAACATGAAATTTGATGAGAAAAAAAAAAATATTTTTTTTTTTTTTGATAGATCATATGACAAATTATATACATTGCGTAGAGTAAAAAAAAAACTGCAATATGCGGATTATCGCCGAATTAATCTTTAATAGGTTCGATGTTAAGGAAAGGAACAACCTCCAAACAGAATTTTTGCATTTTCGTTATCTGTATTTTGCGGAGGCATTTGCTGCATAATCCTTAAAGTTACATCATTATTTATCAAATTTACTAGTCTTCGCCGGATCAACCTTCTCCTTCTCGTATTATTAATTCTACGATTCGAAGATACAGAAACCATTTTATTGTATAATGATGTACAGTATATAGTAAATGATATATATCGTTTGAGGAAAGAATAAGAAAGTATATGATTCCTGCTAATATATGTTTATGTGTGTATATATATATTTTGGAAAAAAGAAGAGATAGAATTCTCTGTTTATATATATATCTTCCAATTAATATAAGCTGCGTCATCATTAAATTTAAGAATAAACTTGATTTGAGAATAAGAGAATAAAACACTTTGTCATTTCTTTTACGTATTATTTTTATCAGATTAACCGTACAGGGAAATAAAAAAATCCCGTATAAACAGGAAATCGCAGGCGGGAATTTCAATATGCGCATTTGTTTTTTTTTTACTCCGCAATTTTGAGTCAAAACTTTAAATATATTGAATGATCTTATCAGACAAAAATATCCGACATTTTTTTATAAAAAAAGCATTAATATTATTTATTTTACAATAAATTAAAAATGTTACACGGATGGACATTTAAGTTTTCATTCATTATTCGGATTTCCGCCACTATATCCAAAACTTGTTCTAATAAAATAGAGGAAAAGTTTTTATTGTTTTTATTTATATAGATGTATTTTAAATATTTTATCCTACTTTTTTTATTTATTTATTTGTTAGACTCATGATGATTGTTGTTTAAAACAATAAACATAACCAATATATTGTCGGGACGTATTCGTATGGCAATGATGTGTATGGAGAAAAATTAAACTGGTAAATCTAATTAAGTCAATCATAAAGTATCTGTATGCAAGAATTGAAAACGTTGCTAATTAAATTTCCTATTGAGGTTGATTTTTGAGTCGCCTTCTGAGTCAAAAAGCGCGCTTAAATTCGGCATGATATATGAATGAGCGAAAAAAGCATACATTTGACTCAGTAAAACTTATGAAAATCCAAAGCGACTTTTCGCGATAAAAATTAGTACGCCTTATAAGTATTTTTTATTTAAAGAATTTTTATTTTTACAATAAAATTATATGCAATAATGTCCTCTTGATATTTAATCGAAGACGATTAATTTCAATTATGATTTTCGACCATCATTAGATAAATTTTTCTTAAATGCTCATATAATTCTTACTAAAAAAGAAAAGAAGAAAAAAAAACGGTTATAAGCTCCGATTGAAAAAGATCAGCATATAGCATCATGTTGTGTTAGAGTTTAAAATCGATTAATAATCACTCTTTTATTGTAAGGTTCCCTTCTTTACCTATTTTTTCTTTTGTACCATTGTGTAATGATCAACTAACAAATCATTTTTGTTTATACCGAATTTAAACTCTACTTTTAAGAACTAAAAATGTCATTATTAAGACTTATGTAATAATCATACTATCTCTAGTTATTCATTCCTATTGAAGTAGATTTACAACGAAAGATTGTTCACAATAAGTTGGTCTATGTATTATTGTACGTCAGACATGAATAAATGGTTACATTTTAAAAACTTTCAATTTCCCCATTATTTTTTCACTCATTACGAGATTTTTGTTCCTAAAAAGTTCAAGAAGAAGTGCTTATAAATTATTATTAACGCATTTGTACAAGATATACATGAATAGTAAATTCGCTTAACTGCGGATTATTGAGCGATTACAAAGATTGAGATCGTAGCTTACCTCAATGAAGTCGTGTTAACAATATATAAGCTTAAATAAATTGAAAACAATATGTTAAAACATTTTCATTATTTAATCTTTTTGCCTCGTGTTTATGTTATAGTAAAATATTTATTTGTATAATGTTTTATCGTTTTCTTTATTTATTAAAATATGATCATTAATAACATCATAATTTTATTTTTAACAATCAAAGTTTTTATGAATATTATTTAAATTAACAAAGAGGTATAATTATATATAATTGGTTAAGAAAAATAAAAAAACTTGATTTTCGGCGAGCTTTTTCTTGTAACACTTTTGAACAATGACCTAAAGAAAACATGTTACACGACAATTCGAGTAGGATAATCTAAATCAGTTTTGGTCGATCATTACATATTACAAATTTTTAAATCGAACAAATTAGTAATCTTATTTTTAGTAAAATAGGTAAATTAAAATCTAGGTTTTTAATTGTACTACATACTGTATACTCTATATTTAGTTCTTCTGTGCTTAAAAAATATTAAGTTTTCTTACACTGAATTTCTTTTATTTTTAAAATGAATGAATGCTCTGAAATTTTGTAATAAATAACTTTGTAATAAATGTTCGAATAAAGTATATAAACATATGTCAATTCTGTTGCGGATTCACTCGATTGAATTATTGGTCACTTATTAAACCTACATGATGTTTTTCAAATATTTTACTTAAATACAAATAATTTTATTTAATTTGTAATTGCAAATAATATAATTCATTTTTATCAATTAATTAATTATAAATATTGTTGACATACAATATGCTCTCATTGAAAACAACTGAATTTTGAATCATTAAAAATGAATTATATAGTTTATAAAGAAAGCCCGCTAATGTTTATACATCAAAAACTAATTTGTGCGTGTTTGTGATAGAAAAATAGGATTACTCGATCATAAAATAATATATCGCTATATAAATAACGATGATTTGATTGTAAGTGAAACGTACCTGTCGGCTAAATAATTTAGTTGTTGCTAATTTGATTGTCGATAAATTGAACAAAAACCCCTAGGGACGATAAATACTTTTGCTTAATACTTAAATTGATTTCCGTAAGAATGAAATGACACGAAAAGGCCTAACTTTAATACTATAATAGTCACGTGACAAAATTATGAATATGATTTATCACTAATACACCTATTTTTTCAAACATTGTCAAATCGAAGGGCGAGGTCCTCCCTTGGGAGGATGACGACTACCGAATTTTGGTTATTAAATGTAATAAACCCTGGTTACTACTATTTTAGAAATAAAATAAGATAAATATATCAATACACTATATACAGTATTTTAATCATAAATAGCCCAGTTTGTTAAGTAGGCAATTGCTCGAAGATATTATCGGTGATAATTTGTGTCAAGATTAACCAAACATAAGCTATGATTAGGGATCAAATTATCACGTTGCCTAATAATTTTCTCCGATATTATGAATGTATATACCACTAAAATTATATAGGTAATGTTTTTTCAAGAACATTAAACCATATTAACTCAGCATGCAATGGAAGACAAAGCATGCTTAGTTAAACATCATCATTGACGAATCCAACAAACTATGTTTGTCTTTCTACATCCACTACATGATGAGTTACATGGTTCAACGTTCCTAAAAAAGTTATTTCCAGTTAATTTGGATATTATTTTTCTACTTTTAATGTAAAATTTCCATTATACAAATCAAATTATTTTAAATTAAAATAACCATCAAACCATCAAATTTCCATATGGTAGCCGTAGACGATCATTGAACGGCATATAGTTATCCCCTATTTTATAGACCCGGGTACTTTACTACTCCTTAATTCTGGTAAAAGTTGTATTGTGCTCCCCTCCTATAATACCCGGTATCTCACAAAATACCCCGGATATTATTCAATTTTTGTGCCAGGTTTTTGGACCCGGGGTACTATATGCAATGCTAGATTATTCTGGAGCGGAGCGAAAGACCTATATTATCTAGAAAGCCCTGTAAAAAACTTTATCTGTAATTTCTGTTAATATGATGAATAAAAAACACGAAATGAATTTTTTTAGGGAAGAGTAACACAAATGTCTTTTACGTGATTTGTGACTCGTGTTGTTGATTTATTAAACTTTTATTTACCGTTCCGGACTCAATAACGGTTTCCGCCTGCCGTAAGTAATTACTAATTGGTGAATGATGTTAGTACAACCAGTTACTACCTATTACGTAAGCCTGATAAAACAGTTACTCGGCACAACGTCACCTCGTAACTGCGGTACTATCGTGCATTACATGTATTTGCAATAAGAATATGATCAGTGCTATATAATCGTAAAAAGTTTTTGAATTTTGACTGAAATATCGGCGTTAAAAGATTAAACGGCTGTATTTCAGATAATTTCATGATTAATAATTTAATTTATTTTTTTGCGTTTCTTATGAATTCCTAATCATATTTACTTTTATTTCGTATACAGTACAGTAATTCGAGTATTCGTTTATTTATGAATCATTAGTGGTGATAATTAACACTATTCCTTTTTCGTACATTTGTAGTTATTATCGCACCATTCGATTAAAAATTTTAATTTATTATAGTGATATTAATTTTACGTAATCACGATTATACATGTACTGATTGCGTTGTACAAATCGATTAATAATGTTTGTATAATATTTAAATGAAAAATTAAAGCCACGTTACGTTTGTCAATTATTAGACGCTGTGTTGTTCTTACATCTAACTAAACTATTAAAAGGGGGGGACATGTTGCCATGGCTTTGGGGAAAATAGTTAGATTTGATTTCGCCGTAATGTCGAAAAATTGTCCTGCTTTGCCAGAGATTTAGCATAATGCCGGCGGGAAATACGAAAAATTGTCAGATTTGCCAGAGATTTAACATAATGCTAGAAATTTGGATGTCGAAAAATTGCCAGATTTACCTTGCCAAAGATTTAGCATAGTGTCGGAAAATTGATGTCGAAAAATTGCCATATTTTTTGCCTTGCCAGAGTTTGTTCAAAAGACAGAACCCCAAAAAAGTTGGGATTCAAATTGGGTAGTCACATTTTGTGGACCCAAATTTGCGATTATATTTAAATTGCCAACATTATTAATCGGACGTATCGGATGTCCGAAATTAATTGGACTTTTGCGAAGAATTCTTTCTTTTCTTCTTTTACTTATATAAGATAAGGAGGCCATTATTGAAATTATATTTATTAAAGAAAAGAGAGAGGAATTTTTTTTTTCGTAAAAAAAATTGACTGATGAAAGACAAAATATTCGCAATTAAATATCTATGTTCAGTCATGGCACATAAACATATTAGTCATCCAGTACTTATATAGGTCACTCGATCATAATTCGATTCTTACTTTATAAGGGGGTTTGCGCAGAGCACGCATTAAAAATTGTTACTATATACTGAAGTGAATGACGATAAAAAGTCATGTTACCGAAAACAAATAATAAATTTGTTGACATAAAAGTTAGCGTACAACAAAGGAATTTTTTTTTCATTAACGAATAAAATCTCGTTTGAGTAAATGTGGCAAAGCATTATCAATAAATGGCGCTAAATTTTTTTTTCTAAAGGCTGCATTTAATTTAAAGTGCATATTAAATCCGCGCGAAAAAACTTTTCTTTACATTAAACCTTAATTTAACAATCAAAAATAAACTATTCCAGAATAAGATTGGAAAATCTCCGTAGAAAAGCTTTTTTCTATTTTTAATTTTTAATTTTTTTAACATAATAAAAAATTTGATTGATTTGTTAAGTATAATTTTAGAATCAATCATTTTCAAAGTTTAAAACGATTCGAACTTTCCATAAGCATCCAAGGTGGGACTACTATATCCTAAAGAAAAAAATGCGGTTCAATAATTTTTTTTCATATTTGTCAATATAATTTTTACTTTAATGATGATAAGCGAGCTGTTGCATGACATTTTAGAGAGACAAACACTATATAATGAAATAATAATTTTTGGAAACAACAATGGACAATATCGTAGTCATTTACTATTATATTTTTCTTCTGCATTTAATTTAATTTGCATTATTTGCATTAAAGGTTTTCAACCGCGTGGTAATAGTTCACGTCGATTTTACCGAGAAATCCCGAAAGAATTTCTATCTTTTTTTTCACGATTTCCGTCTAGATAAGATAAAGCAAGGGTCTCCACAACATGTGGCCCGTTGTAATAGATTACTTTTACTTTGGGAAATTTTAATTACATACATTTCCTAAAAAAATCACAAAGTGAAAAAATTTTTTATATTCTTTAAATGTATATCACGATATTCATGCAGATGGTAAGTCACATTGAGCATTTTAGTGTTACCTGATTGGAACAATAGGCTACCAAATCTTTCCAATATGATGTAATGAATAAATAACAAATGAAGAAATTTTTGAATGAAAAAAAAAATTCTGCATACAATTATTAAAAAAAGAAATATTTCTTTGTCTATGTTGGAATCCTTGCTATTAGTTTAGACTACGGTACCTCTAAAATAGGAATCCCTTCAACTATAATTAAATTTTTTTTTGGATAAGGAAGTCCTAGGCATTATACACCCGGTCTAGACTTAAGTTGGGGCGTCAAATACTTATTTCGTACTAATCGTAGTTCCTAATAGTCTTAAAGAAAAGGAGAAAATAATAATAGTATATCCGTGAAAATAAATTATCTTCCTCCTCTCTTCATTTATATTCTTTAAATCTTAAAGATTCAGTTATAATTCACATTGAAAAGTACTTTCTAGTCAAGTTCAAAGAGGAGTATGCAGACCTCACTGAGAAGACCAAATGTGAATCCTATGTAAGTAGAGATGTTTGCTTGGCATAAAAGAATTATTTAAATGTAATCCATCCATTTTTTAAGTTAAATTCAAATCTTTAAATATTCAAATGATGTAAAATCAGTGCAGAATTTCAAAATCAGAATAAATACCTTAATAGATTAAAATCAATATACATTCTAAAAATTAATATTTCCCATCATACTACTAAGTAACTACAAAAATAAACTTCAATTTTTTCTTTAAAATAACAATAATTTCTAAAATTTTTCATTATAATATAGCACTATTTACAGTATCACTAAAAACATTTTAAATTAAGAGGAATTTAATATATACAGTAATATTATTATACTTTGTATTTTCAAAGACTTTTTTTTTTGAAACTCTTTAAGCTCTTCATTAGAAATGAAACTTTATTATTTTATTAGGCAAATATAACTAAAATAATTTAAATTACTTTGTCTATATTTTTTAAAATAACTACAGTCAGACCTTTATAATTGCATACTTCTTAGAATCATATGCATAATTTTCAAAGTAATGCATTTAGAGAGGGTGTACAATTATAAAGGTAAAATATAAGCATAGAACTGAACTAAAGGGTGTATTTAGAAAGGGTATACATAGTGGGTGCAATTATAATATAAAAGTCTGATTGTATTATATGAAATTTTTAATATTAATCTTTACAAATTAACCTTTTATTAGTACAAAAATTATAGATTATTAATCTTATTAATATAATAAGTAATATTTTTAAAACTTTTTACATGCCATACTGTATTGTTTAAAGTATTTCAAGTTCAAAATAAACCTATATAATACAAGTATAACTTTTATTATAAAAGTACTAAATATAAAATTTTAAATTTTATTAATTCTAATAAAATCAAAATAAAAATGCATATTGTAAAATTACATATAATGGTAAACCTGAACTAATGCTATGTTTAGGTATGACATGGATTTGAAAAGTTCAAGGTATTCTTGATCTGAATAAAAACCAATTTTGAATGAAGTTACATGGGAAGTCTTACACTATTCCAACATATAGCAAGGTTCCAGTGGCTAAGAATCTGCCAAAAGAGAATTAGAACCAAGTATCTACTGATTCCTCTAACTCAACTAGTGAGAAGAACTTAAAAAAAAGTGTGAAGAGCTTGAAGAGCAACTAATAAAAACTGAGAGATAGCTTGACATGGCATTAAATGCAGGTAATATTCTTGCAGAAAAATGCTCATGATTTATGGAGAATAGATCAGATGCATAACAGCTTCTCTAGTAATATTTACTAATTTATTAAGATCAAATTTCCGATTAGATGTATCATCTTTAAAAGAATTAGCTACTTTATTTGCAGAAGAAGATTCGTCTTTTGGCTTTATACTAGCCTTTTTTTTAACTAACTTTATCTTTTCGCCCATTAGTTACTGTATTCAGACTATTAGAATTTGCATCATTCTCATTATCCATAAGATATTCCGTATAAGTGATTCCGTCTTCTTGTATGATAGTAGAGGAGGAAGTATCATGTAAAGATTCCTGATTATTTTCTGAAATCTGATTAAAGATGCTAACAAATTCTATGATTCTATGCTATTCCTCAGTAGATTCAGTAGGCCTCTTATTATTAATTATTTTTTGATATATTATTGATCCTATATGATGCTTTTACACATAATATGCTAAGCATCTGAAATATTATTCTGAGCATTTCTAATTTCTTCAATAGTTTCAGATGACAAGCGTCAGACATCTGATCTAAGAAATTTACGAGTATGAGTTATTTGTTTTTTGCTTATAGTTTTCTAGTAATAAATCTGTATGATATTAATAAAAAACTTGTAGAAAATTTATTTGATATTGGTCTGACATTGGTCTGGCATTAATCTGGCATTAGTTTGTTACATATATGTAGTTTGCTTTCTTTACAGTATAGCATGCTATAATCATGATTCAAATAAAAAATAGGTTTAGAATATATATATTTCAAATATCATATTTGTTTTAAATTAGTTTGTTATTGGTTTTTTATTAGTTTGATATTGGTTTGATTCTGAACTTCTTTTTTCCATATTCAAAGAAAAAAATATACATATGAATAATAATTTCACTGATGGCCGTCAGGAAAAAAAAATTATAAAAAACTTTGCCTTCAAATAAATTCATATGACAAATATATATATGATAAATAAAATAAATAATGGGACACCCTTGGTATCTGGCAATAAACTTGGAGATTTGCCATTTAATTAATATCCATCTAACTAAACTGAGCTTGAGAACTAACATTTAAATATGATCTAGATATCGCTTTAAGCTTAGGTATTCAGCTTGACACTAGAAATAATCTTCTGATAAAAAATAATGAGAGTTTTTTGAAGCGTATATGTCAGCTTGAAGATGAGGTGAGAGAATTCAAAAATAAGATTAATCAAAAAGAGATTTTTCTTGCAAGTACTAAGAGTAAGATTGCTACAAAATTAGAAGAGATACAAGCTCTCTAATCAAAAATAGAAGAATTAGAGTAGGATGTTTCTTTGGTATAAAAAAGATTATCAGAGATGGATTTTTTTAAGTGTAAATCTAAACTGAAATACATAAAACTATCTGATAAAAATATTAGTTTAGAATTGGCAAATATGGAGTTAGAAAATACACTGGCCAAAAAAAAGGATGAATTAATGCGGGTGAGAGATGATTTATTTTTAGTATAAAAGGCAGTGATAGAAAAAGATTCCTTTCTTCAAGAAACTAATTCTCTTTTATTAGAGCATATTTCAAAAACATCCAGCGAATCTAAGCAAAATAAAGCCATTGGAGGTGATAAAGGACTGGAAAAAGGTAACGAAATCACTAGCCCTGAAATAACCTCAGAATTACCTTATTCCTTATTTTTTCAGCATGCAATCATTTTTATAATAGTATTACTAATCATATACATCTTAAGGTACATATTCTCTTGTCTATATTCATCTTACAATGAAGAAAAAAATATTCTGAACTATAAAATACTCTTAAATAGAAATTAAGGTTATGCATTTCCAATCTGATATGCAGAAGAACTAAAAGACAGGACTACCTCCTATGAAATTCGTCTTTTAAATATGGATGAAGTCACAAAGTATGAATCATCCCAAAATGTAGGTTATTTGGCAATGACATAGCCTTTCAGCAAGTTGGTCATTGGAAAAAGTGGTTCAGGTAAGACTAATTTACTTAGAAACCTTGTTCTTAGTGATAAAGATGAATATGTGCAAAGAAGGGAGGAAGGTGGGTCTCACTACATTAAATGTGATGATCTAATTATTTGTGGGTATCATCCTGATAAGTCAAAATGGGCATATGTGAGGTATATATATAATATGATTTCAAAGGATCTAAAAGTGCCTTTCTATGAGGATATTAGTTTCAGGTACATCCCATCTGAAAGAATTCCTAGTACAAGAATATTCTCACCTGAAAGAAGCATACTAATTATTTTTGAGGATCTGTGCTTAGCCTCTGAACATATACAGAATCGAATTAGCCAATTTTTTGGAAATGGACGTCATCAAAATATTTCAAGTATATATGTTACCCAAAAATACCATAAAGTCTCTACATTCATTCGTAAGAATATTTCCCATTTAGTAATGTATAACGGTAGTGATAGCCAACAAGATGTGTTTAAGATAGCCAGTTGTTATACTGATGATGTGAAAAATGCATCTATGGTTATTAATAGCTACCTTTGAAGAGATGAATTTATTGTATTTGATCTCACTAGGCTGGAAGATGATTCTCTTGCAATCCGCCTAAGGTTTGACACTCCACTAAATCTACAGAAGGAAATAAAGGCTAGGCAGAAGCGCTAATGAGTAGAATCTAACTTAATAAATACCAGCTTTTTTTTGTAATAAATTGGAATGGAAGAGCGTCAAGCTAAAAGACCAGTTATTTATATTGATCCTCAAAAAGCATAAGACTTAGATCGGGATCTTGCTTTCCAAAAACTTTATTACAGACCTAAAGGTAGGGCTCCGATCGGTTCGATTCAGTACGGTTTTTGCCAAAACCGAAACTGAACCGAATTGATCGGTAACGGTATTGTTAATTACTGAAACCGATCAGTTTCGGTAATCATCAGTACCGAAACTGACCGGTAATTACCGAAAACTGAACCGATTTACCGATTCATTATCGGTTCGATTTTTAACATTTTCGCAACATTATTTATTAAAAAAATGTGCGAAAACGTGAAATTATTAATAAAAAACGTTTTCGCAACATTTTCTATTAAAAGAATTAAAAAAACGTTGCGAAAACGTTTTTTATTAAGCAATTTAATAAAAAAAAATGGTTTCGCAACGTTTTTTGTTAAAACAATTAAAAAACGTTGCAAAACGTTTTTTATTATTAAATTACTTGATAAATAATGTTTTCGCAACATTTTTTATTAAAACAATTAAAAACGTTTGCGAAAAATGTTTTTTTTATAAAATTATTAATAAAAAACGTTTCGCAACGTTTTTTGTTCAAATAATTAAAAATGTTGCGAAAAACGTTTTTTATTGCTAAATTACATGTTAAAAAATGTTTCGAAACGTTTTTTAACAGTTTTAATAAAAAAACGTTGCGAAACGTTTTTTTATACATGTTAAAAATGTTCCGCAACATTTTTTAACTATTTTGATAAAAAAACGTTGCGAAACGTTTTTTTATTTATTAATTCAATAACTACTATTAAAGAATATAGATGAATTCTATAAGGTAATGGTAGGGCATAAAAGCAATCTTATGAATAAAAAACTGGGTTGGTATTTTAATAAATTAGTAATATAACAGATGTTTTTGTATTCTCACATATAACTAATAAACTCACAAATTGCACTATCCTGGTTAAAAAAAAAAATAATAATAAATATTAGAATTCTGATAAATTTAAAATTTAATTATTAATATTATTTTTAAAGAAATTATAATAGGTTTATTAAAAATTAATTTTATTATATAATATACATAGTAAAATTCAATAAATCAGATCTTTAACAAATTAAATTTAAACTTAAACTAGATTTTTTTACTAAAATCAAATAAAATAATTTTGATATACCAAAGTTTATTAATAAAATTATAATATTTACTATAATAAATTATATTTTTAATTAAAAATATTTTATTTTCATTTTTAAAAAAATTTAAATATAGTACATCTTAATTTTATTAATATAAAAAAATTTTAAAATTTAGTTTAATAGATTTTTAATATATCAAAATTTTTCATTATATTAGATATTCCAATAAATAAGATAATTTTAGTAAAATTAATAAATCTAGTTTATTAATTTATTGTATATATTAGTAATTAATAATATAATAAAAAATATAAAATATACTGGATAACACTTTTATAAGAGTGTTATCCAGTTGTGTTATAATGTTATCTAGTTATGAGTATAATGTTACCTAGTTACTATTTTTACTGTTCTGTGGCCGTTTTATTGCTTTATTGATATCCACTTGTTTTTATTGCTCTGTAGCCTTTTTATTGCTTTGTAGATATTTGCTTGATTCTATTGCTTTATCCTCTTTTTATTACCTTCTAGCTATCTGCTTATTTTCATTGCTCTGTGGTCTTTTTGTGGCCAAGAAGCTAGGCCGACATTGATTGCTAAAAATCATGTTGTGGTTGGGTGGCGCAGTAAATTTGCAATTCAGATTTTGGCCAGCTCTATACTATAATTTCGGCTGATCTTTAGAAATTAGCGCCATGGTAGCATCTTGGTAGCGTCCTGGTAGTATCCTGAAGCTGTCATGGAACTGGCTGGAAACCTGAGTGTTTCTATTAGTTTGCCAGTTTCAGGCCAGCTTGAATGCCGAATTTGTACTGCGCCTTATTGCACCAGTTATATGATCCTGTTACAGCACCGAACACCCTTTCATAGTTACGGGCTAGTGACAAAAATATTTCCAGAACATTTCTGGCTTAAATTGCAGGCTCTTCCCTGTTACCTTCCCGTCACATTCAAGGTGATGGTTGGTTGGAGGTTTGGAGATGCCCATTTGATTGCCGGATGAGGCACAAAGTACCGAGTTGGTGATCCAGATGTGCAATCCCGCCTTTTATGATCCTTTTGATTGCCGGATGAGGCACGAAGTGCCAAGTTTGTGACCCAGATGCGCAATCCTGCCTTTCATAACCCTTTTGATTGCTGAGGATGAGGCTCGAAGTGCTGAATTAGTTCAGAATTTACAGCTTTCATACCCTTTTTCGTGTATTCTTCTGAATCTTTCTGCCCTTCCGATCTCTTTTCTGCCTATCGGTGGTAGTACACCAAAGCATAACTTTTTATTTTCTTTCTATATATTATTCTACTTTGGTGTACTACCAAATTTATACCTTAGTTTTCGCCCGAGCCTTCCTAGAACTCTTTCTTATATGGTTGCTATTTTGGGGTATCCTTATGTATGATTACTTTGGGTTATTATTACATCGATCACTTTGGGGTACTACCACATTGTTTACTTTCTTTTGGCTTAGCGCTGGATACTACACTAACCCAGTATTTTACTAGCAAGCATATTTGCTCAAAATTATATAGAATTTTTATTTTGAACTTTGCTAGTTTCTCTGTTATTTTATACTGCTTTCTTGCATATACACCATGCTTCTTGCGCAAAAAAATGCTGGGCCTGGCCCATTTATTTGTTCTGAACTGCTTGAATTAATTTTTAGTAATCTCAAGATTAAGGATATACTATATTCCTATCTTATTGTGAATCATCAATAGAATTCTGAAGCATTTCGAGTTATTTTAAAGCAAAAAGAAAGGGAATTTTGTGAAGATCTTGATTTTATCAAATATCGGCTAGACTGTAGTGAACAAGAAATAACCCATATTTATACAATTCTCCGGCTATACTTCACGTTATGATTGAATTACAGCAGGAGAAGAAATTGCAAATGTTCATGCAGTAATCAAATCCCATATAAATAATCTTACAAGTATTCTTCCCTGTCTTATTAAGTCTTCTGTCTTACAAAACAAATTTCATGTACAATGGCAAAATCTTTATAAATAAACGAAAAAATTGTTAAAAGATATTGATCTACTTGATAATATCAATAATATATAAAAAGAGCGAATATATAGACAAAATTGTTGAGCTGTATTGTCAAGTACTCTTAACTGAAATTACCACTTCCTGCTAAGAATATTGGCGATATTTATTTTTTTACTTATGCAATAGTAGTAGCTAAGTTTAATTTTACTTTCGAACTTGCACCTGGATTTGCATATATCCAGATCGATTCTTCTGATCAAACTAGTCCAGAGCTAATGATCACTACCGCAAATTTCTGTACGTGATATTCTATTGTACCTATAAAATGCAAGATGATATTAACACTAAAGCTTTGGCATATACCCAAAAGCGTGAAGGAAGATGCTTAGCTAAAGTTAGTCCTAATACATATTTATGGGCATGTAAAAAAGGCCATCAATGGGAGGCACCATATAAAAATATGAAACAGAATTATAGATGATGCAATATTTGTCCTAATATATCAGAAAGAACATGCTGGTATATATTTGAGAATTTATTACATAAAAAATTTCCATCCTGAAAGCCTAAATTCTTGGAGGGATTACATCTAGATGGATACAATGAAGAGTTAGGCTTGGCCTTTAAATATAGTGGCAATCAACATTATCAAATCGTCCCTTTTTTTCACCCACAAGGTCAGATGAATCTAGACGCACAAATCTGGCGTGATTGGGAAAAGAGAGCGTTATGTCATCAGAAAGGAGTAATCCTTATTACAATCCCTTACTGTGTAGTAGATTTAGAAACTTTTATAAAGGGCGCCTTGTATGCATTTGGTTATCTCCCAATACCCACCTAGGAGGTAACATGGACTCTTCCTTAATATGCATCAATTGTTCTCTCACAAAAAGGCGTTGAGATCCCGATTCATTTAAGTAATATAAAACAGGTATGGGAGGATTCTTTCCAATAACAATTCTCTGGATCTTATGTAGGCTAGGAGACCATATCAGATCTGTTATTCTGCGTCTTTCGAAAGGATCATTTTCCCATTCTCCAGGAGCAAGCAAGAATCGGACAGTAGTACTTTTTGGTAGTTGTGGTTCATCAATACCTATTGGGCGATTATATTTTACAGATGGTTTGAAATATATCCGCTCAAGCTTTGTGGCATCATTAGGACTCATTCCAATTAGCTGGGTTGAAGTATCATTCATATTATCAATAATTCTCCTTGCAAATCGTTCACATTCTCTACAGCGCTTACCAGTAGGCAGGAGAAACTCTATCGAATACTGATTTTTAAAAACTCTTAATTCAAATAATCCAGCATAACAGTCGACCATAGCCAAGCTTGTATGCCTGAAACGTGCTATAATTCTTCAGATCTTAACACCATGTTCATCCATTAATAAAGTTACGTATCCTATAAACTCAGTGCCTTTATCATATTGCAATTTTCGAGGCCAGTTGAGAGGCTTATCAGAATTATCATATATACTTTTAAATGCTTCCGCAACTTCCTCACTGCTCTTTGATGTTAAAAAAATGAAATCTTTATATCTAGTCGCGCAGTCTATAACCAATAGTACATAGTAATATATTGGACCATTATCTAGTAAATTTGTATCCACATCTTCATCATATGGTATTTTAATTAAATCACATTGGTGTACAGTATTTGGCTTTGTGATTTTAGAGTAACTGGCATAAGATATATGCTTTGGTAAAGGACGAAAAATTTGATACATTGCTTGGCCCTCAAGCCATTTTTTTATATCAATAAATGGAAAACTGTAGCTGGCTTTTTTACAAGCATCCCATAATCCCTTAACATTTTGATAAAGACCTTCAGGACGATAATATATTTTTTGCAAAGCAAGATGCCGATCTAAATCATGAGCTTTTTGAGGATCGATATAAATAACTGGTTCCCCCATTCCAATTTTTTATAATTACGAAAAAAAGTTAGTATTTATGAAGTTAGATTCTACTCATTAGCTGAGACATTCTTTTTCTTGCGCTTCTGCCTAGCTCTATCTCCTTTTGTAAGTTCAGTGGAATGTCAAACCTTAGGCGGATTGCAAGAGGATCATCTTCTGGCCTAGTGAGATCAAATACAACAAACTCACCTTTTCAAAGGTAACTATTAATAACCATAGATGTACCCTTTACATTATCAGTATATCGTCCAACAATCTTAGACACGTCTTGAATACTGCTACCAGAGTTAAATAATACTAAATGAGTCAAGTTTTCACGTTTGAATGTATTGACTTTATGATACTTTTGCGTAATATATATACATGAAATATTTTGGTGACGCCCATTCCCAAAAAACTAACCAATACGATTTTGTATATGATCTGGAGCGAGGCACAGATCCTCAAAAATAAATAATTTACTTCTTTCGGGTGAGAATGTTCTTGTACTAGGAATTCTTTCAGGTGGAATATAACTGAACTAATATTCTCATAGTAAGGTGCTCTTGGGTCTTTCAAAATCATATTATATATGTATCTCACATATGCCCACTTTGGTTCATCAGGATGATATCCACAAACAATTAGATCATCACATTTGATGTAGCGAGACCCACCTTTCTTCCCTCTTTGCACATATTCATTCTTATCACCAAGAACAAGATTCGCAAGTAAATTAGTCTTACCTGAACCACTTCTCCTAGTGACCAACATGCTGAAAGGCCATGTCATTGCTGGATGTCCAATATTTCGGGATGATTCATTTTTAGTGACCTCATCTATATCCAAAAGACGAAGTTTTATAGGAGGTAGTCCTGTCTTTTGGTTCTTCTGTGTATTGGATTGGGAATCCATAACTCTGATTTCTATTTAAGGCTATTTTATAGTTCGAAATATTTTTTTCTTCATTGTAAGATGAATATAGATAAGAGAATACATACCTTAAGATATATATGATTAGTAATACTATTATGAAAATGATTGCATGCTGAAAAAATAAGGAATAAGGTGATTCTGAGGTTATTTCAGGGCTAGTGATTTCGTTACCTTTCTCCAGTCCTTTATCACTTTCAATCACTTCATTTTGCTTAGATTCGCTGGATGTTTTTGAAATATGCTCTAATAAAAGAGAATTAGTTTCTTGAAGAAAGGAATCTTTCTCTATCACTGCCTTTTGTGCTAAAAGTAAATCATTTCTC